>JXCR01144253.1:320174-373689 GCA_002079205.1 Phalaenopsis hybrid cultivar | reverse complement strand
GTTTGCTTAAATTAATGATGTTTTGATTTTTAAAAATTATAAAATTATTTCCTAAGACTACTCTGGCCAGAGGGAACTCATGTAAATATTTGTAGAATTTTCTAAGCCACATGCAATTTTCTATAATTATTTGAACAGAAAATGCTTAAAAACTTAAGAAATTAAGATCTCTGTCTAGAGATCTCCTATGTCTTTGAAAAATGCTCAAATTGTGTATCTAGACAGAGGCTACAACATATAAAAATTTGGGGTCAAGATGATATCCCAATATGAATAGAGAATTGAAAAACCCCTAACCCTAAGTCATTTTTTAAAAATAATTTATGCATCAAATTAATGTGAAAATATTTCCACATGATTCTCCTCTGTTCACTGAGCAAGAGGATATTTTTATTTTATTTTTATGAATTTTCTACACAAAANATCTAGTTAGAAAGATAGAGTGATTAATATCAAAAGAACGTTTAGGTTGTATAGGCAGAGAATTAGAATTTTCAGTGAAGCTAAGTTGTGGATGCCTTTGGCTACCATAAGTTCTATTTTCATGAAAATCAAGAAGATTAGATAGAGGAGTAATTTCTAATTCACTAATTTCTTCAGGTTGAATAGTGTGACCAATATAAGAGAAGAGGGGATCTAAATGAATTGGATCAGTATGTGGTTTAAACGCTACTATATTATGTTGATTACTATATGCATAAGCAGTTTGATAAATAATACACTTCCTTCACGTAATTTTACTTTGTTTGGCTTGTGTCGTAATGTAAGAGATCGGCTTAAGTGTTGATTATTAATATTTACAACATAATTTGGTTGTAAATTAAACATTAAAGTTTGATAACATATATTTCTTGTATTACGCCTGATAAAACATCCTTTTTGAAGTGTATAATTATATCATCATAAATCAAGATAGTAAAAGGGCTATCAATTCTTTTACGAAAATATGCTTTAATTATGATCTGGATTACTCCAAAATATATATATTTATATTTTTTTCAGAATTTTTAATTCTTTCTAAATCTTATATTTTTATTTGTTGATTATACAGAGGTATTCGTGTACTTCCTTCTACATTTAAAACATCAATGTGATGTTCCCCTTGACGAATACTACATTGTATATATCTTTTCCAAAGAAAAATAGACATGTCAAAACAATCTTTACTTCCAAGGGATAATTTTCGTTTTCATATCTTATTATAAGCTTCTCTAGATAATGTAATGTCTTTAAAATTCAATAGTGTTGTCATTAATAATATCTGTTTCAAAAGGTTTTGTCCATTAATCAGGGTATAAATATTTTTTTATTTCATTATCTGAATAGCTTATCAATAGTGTTGTCATTAATAATATCTGTTTCAAAAGGTTTTGTCCATTAATCAGGGTATAAATATTTTTTTATTTCATTATCTGAATAGCTTATGTTTATTAAGTTTTGTTCAGTATCTAATAATTCATAAAGTTCTTCATTATTAATGTCAGAAAAACTGAAAATTGGTTCTAGCTCTTTTTCATTTATAATTGCGACAGATTTTACATGACTTTAGTCTTTTGGGGACATATTTGCATATTGTCCTTCCTGTTTACAAATCCAACATTTACTAATTATGACCTTTTTAGTATTAATATTATTGTTTGTTTTTTTATCATTTTTTCTAAATGTTCTCTTATTAGGATTAAAATAATTTTTTTTGTATTTCCTTAAAGATTTTTTCCTTTTTATTTTTTGCAGAGCAATTACAAGTGTCATGGGAAGAAGAACATTTGTCGATTATTTCAATAATATTTTTGCTAACAATATGTTTGATTGTCTTTTAAACCAAGAAATCATTTCTTTTCTATTCCAGTAAATGTGTTTTCTAAAAATCCATAGTCATCTTCGTCTTTTAAATTATAATTTTATATTGCTAAATATATTTATTTACCCATTTGTCGATTGTTTCAATAATATTTTTGCAACAATTAATATTTAAATAGATACTGTGTCCACTAATGGGTTCAGGTATTAGATTTTGATTGATTAGGTCTTAGAGTAGGAATACGTTTAATAATTGGTGGTAGGTAATGTGCATAAGAACTAGTATTGTGACTGGTAATAACTTCATTAGAATTAGATTGAGTATTTGAAAGAGTAGGAGTATCAACTGAAGAATAATTAATAGAAGTGTTCATAAATTGGTGTTATGTTAAAATACTAATTAAAATATTTGTTTCTTTTTCAGTGTGAGAAGGTTTTTCAATTGAAATGATTTCATTAATTCGAATAGCTCCTTGTATATTTTCTTGAGAATTGTTTTTTGTTTGATTCATCCATCCAAGATTTTCTGGATGAGAAGAGAATATTTTTAAACTGCAGCATTCGACAAGAATGACTGCTGTGACTACACTACTATTTAAAATTTGTTTATTTTGAATTATTCTCATACCTAACTCGTGTATATTAGAAGTGTTTTCTGTGTGCGCTAATTTCTTATATCTAGATTAGATTATATTTTTAAAGTGTTTAATTTTTTCAAGTTGAATTTGTTTTAATCCATAAATTAATGAGTTGGTAGTTAAGTATAGTTTCAGAATATAATCTTGATTCAACTTGTTGTTTTAGGATCATATAACTAATAATGATCAATTCATTTGAATTACCTAAGAGAGATTTGATATGAAAAAATTGGTCTTTTAACAAGACTTCTATAAATTTTTGTTCTAAATAGAATTTATTCATTATTAACCTCTTCAAATATACCTGACCTAAGTTCATCTAAAAGAAGTTGCTTTTTAATTCTTTTTCTTCTTTTATTTGAAATTTATAAGAGGTAAAATTAGATTTATATGACCATGAAGGTGCACAAAAACATTTGATGTGTATAGAACATTCATATGTTTTAGCCTGTTAATGTTTATGACATTCATTGGTTTTAACACTGTCATTGCCGGTCTCATGCCCAGATGTGAAAATTGAAAGGTTGCATTAGGTAGTTGAAGACCAACGTAAAACTTGTCGAAAAAATACGACAAATCTTTTTGATAATTATGTAAGTGTTAGGGTGTCTCCTGGAAACGATGCTTTGTATGATCTGAATACAGTGAAAAGTGTGCAAGGGTTGTTGCACCGGCGCCCGGGTGTAGTGTTAATAAGCAAATGTTCCCACATTCCGAACAGATGCAGGTAGAAAAGTTAGCCCATAAAACTAATATTAGGGTATGCTCTAGGAATATAGGTACACTCACTAGTAAATTAATGAAATTAGTTGATATTATAATTCATAGAAAAATAGACATCTTATATGTTCTAAATAGGTTGGAGAAAAGACTAATGAGATTGATAACTTGGGTTTTATAGACTTTGGTTTTCAGATAAGAGTCGCAGTAGAAATGGTGTAAGTGTAATTATAGATAAGAGTTTTTAAGATGATGTTGTAAAAATTAATAGAGATGGAGATTGAATTATAACCCTAAAGATTACTATTGATAGTAAGATTTTTAATATTGTAAGTGTTTATGCTCTTCAAGTAGGTTTAAATATAGGTTCTAAAGAATGATTTTCGAATGACGTAGAAGACTTAATACAAATGATATCACTTGAAAAAGAATTTTTATTGGAGGAGATTTAAATGGACATGTCGTTATAGTGGTAAAAGATTTTAGAAATATTCATGGTGGCTACGGTTTTAGAGTGATTAATGAAGAAGATAAAGTTGTATTAGATTTTGCTTTAGCTTATGATTTTGTTATTGCTAATACTTTATTCAAGAAAAGATATGAGCATATTATTATTTATAAGAATGAATTTAATAAAATAAAAATTGTTATTTTCTTATGAGAAGAAGAGATCGTCGAGAGTGTAAAGATTGTAAGGTCATTCTAAGTGAGGATTTAAGTATTAAACCTCGATTATTAGTTCTAGATTTTAAGATGAGTTGCAAAATAAAAAATGCTAGAAATTATCATCGTAGAATTAGATGTGGTTACCTAAAAGGCATATAAAATTATTTGATGAATAAAATTCAAGATTTCAAAATTTGTAAAGTTCATGAAAAATTCTATGTAGGATAAAGTAACAAACACTATTAAACAAGTGATAAAAGTTGTACTTGAAGAATTAAAAGAAAAAGTTTCTATAAATAAAAATAATTGGTGGTGGAATAATAATGTGCAAGAAAAGATAAAATATAAGAAGATATGTTATAAATATTGATTCAAAGGTAAAAGTTTAGAGAACTGGGAAAAATATCATATGACCATTAAATAGCCTAAGAGAACAATCTGTGATGTTAAAAATTCTGCATTTAGTGATCTTTATAATGGATTATATACTAAGGAGGGATAAAACTATATGTATAAACTAGCTAAATAAAGAGAAAATAAAAGTAAATATTTAACTAAAATAAAGTGTATTAAAGATGAAAATAAAAAAAAATGTTTTTCTTAAAAAAGATAGTAAAAAAAGGTGGGCGAGTTATTTTGATAAATTTTTTAATGAAGTTTTAGAAAATATGATCAACCTTAGTAATTTTAATATTGTTAATAATAATAAAATATTTCATTTTTACTGTCACATTAGTAAAAAAAAGTTCAGGAGCTTTAAAGAAAACCAAAGGTGAAAAATCTGTAGGATCTGATGATATCCCAATTGAATTGTGGAAATATTTAAGAAATTTGGGGGTTTCTTGGCTTACTAAACTCTTTAATATTATTTTAAAAACTAAAAAGATGCCTGAGGAATGGAGGAAGAGTATTGCCTAAGGAGTGGAGGAAGAGTATTTTGGTCCTAATTTTTAAGATTAAAGGGGATGCACAAGTGTGTAAATTATAAAAGAATTAAGTTGATGTATCATACTTTAAAGTTATGTGAGAGGGTAATTGAACATAGGTTAAGACGTCTTATTAAGATTTATGCTGGGCAGGTCTACTATGGAAGCTATACATTTATTGAGAGGTTTGATGGAGAAGTTCAAAGATAATACGGAGGGCTTACATATGATTTTTATTAATTTAGAAAAAGCTTATGATAAAGTTCCAAGAGTTATCCTTTGAAGAGCTCTTCAGAGGAAAGGTGTTTATACGACTTATATTCAAGTCATTAAAGATATGCATACAAAAACTGTTACTTGTGTTTGAACAGAAGGAGGATTGACCAAATATTTTCCTATTTCTGTTGGTTTATATTAGGGGTCGGCTTAAACCCATATCGTTTTGCTTTAGTTATATATGGTCTTACTGGACACTTATAGGAGGATGTACCTTGGTGTATGCTTTTTGATGATGATATCCTTCTCTTCGATAAGACGAGAGAAAAAGCTCACGAAAAACTTGAATTATGGAGGTCTACTTTGGAGTCTAAAGGCCTTCGTTTTAAGTAGAACTAAAATTGAATACATGGAATGTAATTTTAGTAGTAGTAGCTCTAGTGACAGAAATGTAAATATGGGTGATCAAATTATTAAAATATGTAAACGCTTTAGATATTTCAGATTTATTGTTCAAAGTGATTGTGATATTGATGGGGATGTTACTAGTAGAATTCAAGTTGGTTAGTTGAAGTGGAGGAATGCTTTGGGCCTATGGTGTGATGTAAAAGTATCGCTTAGACTGAGAGGAAAATTTTAAATGATGGTAGTGAGACCTGCAATGCTCTATGGTGCTGAATGTTGGCCTTTAAAAGAGAAGCATAAAACTAAGTTAAGTGTTGCCGAGATGAGAATAATTAGTTGGATGATTGGCTTTACACTTTGAGACAAAATGCAAAATGAATATATTCGTGATAGGGTTGGTGTAGCTCTAGTGACGAACAAAATTAGAGATAATCGTCTTAGATGGTTTGGTCACATTAAATGTCGACCATTTGATGGTCCGATTAGAAGAGTAAATGTTTTAGATTTGACTCATGTTAAGAAAGGCAGCAGTAGACCTAGGAACACTTGGGCATATTGTATAAAACTTGATCTTAATTTATTAGAATTAAATGAAAATATGACTCTAAATAGGACGCAATGGAGAAAAATGATTCATGTAGCCAACCCCACTTAGCGAGATAAAGATTTTTTTGTTGTTGATGTTGATCGTCAGGCTCTGATACCATTTTTGTAGTCTTCATTTTCTCAAATTTAATAATAAATAACTTTAATTTTTCTATAGAAGACGAGCAACCCCATTATCGTCCATTGCTTAAGCATTGGAGAAAGAACATTGTAAATAAGAGACGAGCAACCCTATTATTTTCCATTTTTTTTATTTTGGTCTGATTTTCTTTTCTTTTTTTTCAAGTATGATTCTTTATGACACTGAACGTTGACCTTTAAAAGAGAAGCATAAAACTAAGTTAGGTGTTGCCAAGATGAGAATGCTTAGGTGGATGAGTGGTTTTACACTTAGAGACAAAATGCGAAATGAATATATCCGTGATAGGGTTGGTGTAGCCCTAGTTGCGGATAAAATTAGGGAGAGTCATCTTAGATGGTTTGGTCACATTAAACGTCGACCATTTGATGATCTAGTTAGGAGAGTAGATGTTTTAGATTCGACTTATGTTAAGAAAGACAGAGATAGACCTAGAAAAACTTGGACTTATTGTCTAAAAAATGATATTAATTTATTAAAATATGACACTCATTTGGAAATGGAGAAAAAAAATTTCTTGTAGCCGACCCCACTTAGTGGGAAAAAGATTTGTTATTGTTGTATGATTTTCTTACAAGTCATCAAAGGATTGATAAAAAATTATCGAGTGTTGGAATACTAGTATTATATTTGTGGAGTCAACAAATGTCGTTAATAATAGATCCAACAACTCCTATTTTAATACCTAAAGTCCTAGTTGGAAGAATCACTTGAGTTTTAACTCAAATAATAATCAACATGTAGGATATACTCTGTAGGATAATAACCAACAAAACTCTTTAGGTCATGAAAATAATTTTGCAAACCCGAGGCCCGCATGCCCTCTTGGTTTCACTTCAAATTCACAATTAGAACAAAATTTAATTAGGAAAATTAGTGTTATAAATGAAAAATAAATTGCAAAGTCAAGTTGCAACAATAAAAAATATACAGAATCAATTAGGGAAACTAATACATTTTTTTAGTACTAGTCTTCAAGGGATAATACCAAGTAATATTGAACCTAATCCAAAAGATAAGATGAAACAGTAGTCTAAAATCATTAAGCTTAAGAGTGGGAGGGAGTTAGAGGAGATTACTAACTTAGAAAGGCCCGAGTCTGAGAGATTTAGTGAAAATCTATACCAAACTTAAGAGCAAAATCCCCAAGTACTTGAGGGATCACCCTTTCCCTCAAAGATATCAAAAATATAAATTGGATCAGTAGTTCTCTAGGTTTATAGAAGCATAGAAAGCTAACAATCAACATTCCATTTGCTTGAGTTTAAAATAGATGTCTAGTTATGTAAAATTCACGTAAGATTTCCTTAATAAGAAATACGAACTAGGTGATTATGAGATTGTTGCCTTAATTGGTAACTGTAGTATGATCCAACGAAAAAAAAAAAAAAAACTTCTACTAAATTTAAGAATCCGTGTTGTTTTACTATCCCCTTATATTATAGGACATACATTTTTTGGTAAAGCAACGTGTGACTTAGGTACTTGCATCAATCTTATATCTTTGTTTATCTTTAGAAGATTAGGATTTGGAGAGGTTCAACCTGTGACTCTTTTTCTTCAATTAGCCAATTGCTCATTATTATATTTTATAGTGTTATAGAGGATGCCCTAGTAAAGGTTGATAAATTTATTTTTATGAAGCCTTCATTGTTTTACACATGGAGGAATATACAAAAATCCTTCATTTTATGTAGATTTTTCTTAGCCACTGGAGGGCATTGATTAATGTTCAGAAATGAAAACTTATTATGAGATTTAATGATCATGATGTAACTTTTAATATATTAAAATCAATGAAGTTTTCTCATGATCCTAAAGATAAGTGCTTTAGAGTAGCCTTGGTGGATGGTATATTAAGAGTCCTTTAAATGAAATCTTGGTATTAAACCTTATAAAAGCTTAATTGAGGATAGTAGTGAAAATTCTAAGGAAGAATTAATTCTATTATTTAATGTTATTCCTAGTGTGGTTAGGGATAGTTTTGAACCTCTATACATCTCAATTACAACAACAACAACAAAGCCTTAATCCCACAACAACAACAAAGCCTCTGTACATCTCAATTAATGCAAAAAAATTATAATCTTTTATAGTTGAGACCCCTAAACTTGAACTTAAAACTTTTCTTAAATACCTGAAATATGCATTTTTAGGATAATCTTTAATTTTTTTTTCATAATTATTTTTGTTAAATTAAAGGATGTACAAGACAAAGTTAATAAAAATTTGAGAAATTTTCAAAAACTTAGATCATAGTTGATATTAAAGGAATAATCTATTCATTATTTATACACAGTTTTAATAGAAGATGGTCATCAACCAAAAGGAGACCCTTAAAGAAGACTCGACCTAATAATGAAAGGGATTGTGAAGAAGAATATCATTAAATGGTTAGATGTAGGAATCATTTATCCTATTAAATGGTTAGATGTCTTGAACATCTTGTAAGGGCTTTACAAAGATATGAGGAGATAAATTTTGTGCTAAACAACGAGAAGTACTATTTTATTGTCACCAAGGGTATTATTTTATGATATAAAATCTTTGAGAAAGGTATATAGGTCAGACTATAAAAAATTTGCTCCTACCTATGTCTATTTGAGAGATTAAAAGTTTTTTAGGGCATGTTGATTTTATGGAAGGCGTATTAAAAATTTCTCTAAAATCAATAAATTTGTATGTCACTTGCTGGAGAAAGTTCATTTTTATTTTGATAGCAAGTACTTTGAATCTTTTGTTCTTCTTAAGTAAAAATCTAATTACACACCAGTCACTATAGCTCCTGATTGACATTATCATTTTAAACTAATGTGTCATGCGAGTGATTCTGTTGTAGCAGTTGTTCTTGGATAAATGAGACAACTTTTCATGTCATTTACCATGTTAGTCGAATTCTTAATAATGCACAAATATAATACTATCATTGAAAGGAATTGCCGATTATAGTATTTGCATTTAATAAATATATACCCTATTTAATTGGTACTAGAGTTAAGAATTATATAGATCATTCTGTGATCTAATATCTAATAATTAAGACGGGTGTGAAGTCTCATTTGATTAGATGAATCTATCTGTTATAAGAATTTGATCCGGATGTTTATGACATAAAAAAATATTAAAAGTGAGCAGTTGACCATTTGTCTAGTTTTGAATAAGGAAAACTAAGATTTGACATTGTGATATCAATGAAAGTTTCTCTAACGAGCAGTTGCTTATAGTGATTGGACGAGCTATATTCCTTGGTATGTTCATATAGTCAATTATATTGTGAGTGATATTATTCATTATGACTCATCATATAATAGAAGGAACAAGTTTATTGTTGATGGCAAATTTATTTTTGGGATGAATCTTTTCTCTTTAGAACATATAAAAAGTAGATTATTTGGAGGTGTGATCCCTTAGAAGAGAGGAAGATAGTACCATTAGACAATGCCGTGATTCATAATTTAGATGACATTTTTGATGTTTTAGAATCGTTTTTAAGACTTTGGAATCATGATTGTTTTGGTCTTTCATTTTAAAGTTGTTAATGAATATATAAAAAAATGTGCTAAATTTAAGAAGGCATGTAATATTTATAAGAGAAATAAAATGCCCTTAAATTATATTTTAGAGGTAAAGATATTTGATATATGAGAGATAGATTTCATGGTGTATCATCACTAGGAAATCAATATATTTGATTATAGTAGACTATGTCTTAAAATAGATTGAGGAAGTGACTCTACCTAAGTTCACAAGTTGTTAAAAAGTTTTTTAAAAAAATTATATTTTGTAGATTTGAAACACTCAGAATTATTATTCGTGATGTTCAGAGAATATGGGATAAAACATAAAGTTGCTACTGTGTAACAACTTCAGACAGTAGTTTAGCTGAAATTTCAAATAACGAAATCAATAGAATCTTAGAGAAAATAGTTAACCCTTGAGGAAGGATTGATCGCTTAGTCTGGATGATGCTCTGTGAGCTTATAGGACTGTTTAGAAAATTTTTGTAATAATGTCTCGTTATAGGTTGATTTTTAGGAAAACTTATTAGTTACCTGTAGAATTAGAATTGAGGTTTATTGGACAGCTAAGGAATTAAATTATAATCTAAAGGATTCGGTAGAGAAAAAATTATTACAGCTAAATGATTTTAAAAAAATAGGATATAAGCTTATGAAAATGTTAACATTTATAAAAAACATGTAAGGAAATGACATGGGCTTCTAAAGAATTTCATTATAATTTAAAGGATTGGACAAAGAAAAATAACTGCAGTTAAATGAAATAAAAAAAAATTGAATGCAAGCTTATGAAAGTTCTAAGATTTATGAAGGGCATATGTAGAAATAACATCATAAAAAATTTGTTAAGAACAAATTTACTCTGAACATGAGGTTTTATTTCTTAATTTATGACTGAAATTATTGCCTGAGAAGCTTAAGTACATGTATTCAAGCTCATTTATTGCAATTAAAGTTATCCCCTTAGAGTTGCTGATATAAATGATAGAATGACCAGCTATACTTTTAAAGTTAATGGCCATAGACTAAATAAAGCCTTATCTAAGAGGGCATAGAGAATATCTTAGAGAAAATATTGAGTTAGGTCATCCCACTTAATCTGGCATTGTCGGGCTGAAAACAATAAATTAAGTGTTTTGGAGATAACTCGAGTGTTATCTTATTGTGTGTGCTTATGTAATTGCTTTCCTGAACGTGTGTGTGGTATGGGGGACTTAAGAATTTTTTAAACACCATTTGTAAGATATCACTGATGCATCACTATGTTGAGTTTCTAGCACTGTACTTCTATCCTGACAGCTTTCCCTGCATTAGGTTGATAACATCGCAATGCTCTTCTTGACTCTCTATTATGAAAATCATTTTCATTCTGCCACGTGGCACGTGCCATTGACCTCCTTTGACCAGTGCCACATGCATAGCGATGTGGCACCCAACAACATTCCAGTATGTGTCTTCACTTAAACCATCAGAAATTTGAAGCAGCACTGCAATGCCTCTCTCTAGCGCCATAACGCTTTATCGATCAAATTGATGTTTCGGTATGGAAGTTAGGGAAAATGGTAATGATTAATTACACTAAATTTAGGGAGACTCATCGACCCCCTTTTTTTTTACCGATTGAGCGCCACAATGCCCATACATTGCACTTCAACTCTCACCTTCCCGAGAGATGGACGTGCTAAGGTGCCCTTTCCCAACATTATAACACTCGTACATAGACATTTATAGGAGGATGTACCTTGGTGTATGCTTTTGATATCCTTCTCGTGCATAAGACGAGAGAAAAAGCCTAGGAAAAACTTGATTTATGGAGGTCTACATTGGACGAGAGAAAAAGCCCAGAAAAAACTTGAATTATGGAGGTCTACATTAGGAGTCTAAAGGCCTTCGTTTAAGTAGAACTAAAACTGAATACATGGAATGTAATTTTAGTAGTAATAGCTCTAGTGACAGAAGTGCCTGAATACATGGAATGTAATTTTAGTAGTAGTAGCTCTAGTGACAGAAGTGTAACTTTGGGTAATCAAATTATTAAAAAGTGTGAACGATTTAGATATCTCGAGTCTGTTGTTCAAAGCGATGGTGATGTTAAAAGTTGTGAATGATTTAGATATCTTGGGTATGTTGTTCAAAGCGATGGTGATATAGATGGGAGATGTTAATAGTAAAATTCAAGTTGGTTGGTTGAAGTGGAGGAATGCTTCGGGCCTTTTGTGTGATACAGTAGTAGAATTCAAGTTGGTTGGTTGAAGTGGAGGAATGCTTTGGGCCTTTTGTGTGATAGAGAAGTATCACTTAGATTGAAAGGAAAATTTTATAAGATAGTGGTGAGATCTGCAATGCTCTATGGCTTTGAATGTTGGCCTTTAAAAGAAAAGCATAATACTAAGTTAAGTGTTACTGAGATGATAATGATTAGGTGGATGAGTGGCTTTACACTTGAGACATAATGCAGAATGAATATATCCGTGATAGGGTTGGTGTAGCTCCAGTGACGGACATAATTAGAGAGTCGTCTTAGATGGTTTGGTCACATTAAACGTCGACCATCTGATGATCCGATTAGGAGAGTAGGTATTTTAGATTCGACTTATGTTAAGAAAGACAGAGGTAAACCTATGAAGACTTGTACTTATAGTATAAAAAATGAACTTAATTTATTAAAACTAAATGAAAATATGACACTAAATAGGACGCAATGGAGAAAAATGATTCATGTAGTCGACCCCGTGTAGTGGGATTAAGGCTTTTTTGTTGTTGTTGTTGTTGTCGTTGTATACTTTCTAGCCTAAGGTGTCACAACACTCACTCATGATGCCCCGATACCAGAATATCTCTCTTTTATCCGCCTTAGTGTCTCGACATTCATCATTTTCTATAAATAGAGACTCGTATCCTTTTATTTTCCTCACCATCCAAATATTCTAGGGCTTGATTTTTTTGTGCTTAGGCTATCTGGTGCTTTAATTTCCTTCATTTCTTAAAATTCTCCATGGTTTTAAAAATCAAAACGGACTGTTTGATTTGACCGGTTCAACCATGAACCAGTCATTCAGCCGATTTGGTCCAAGCTTAGGCTCAATTCTGCATAAAATCAAGATTGAATCGGCTAAAACCAAGGTTGAACCGACGAACCGGTCGGATTTCGAAAGAGCTGGTCGATTTAACTATAGTCTAATTTTAGTATTTTGATTTTTGATCGAATGGTCAGAAATAAGATATTTAAATTAAAAGTAGAAAATATCATGCCTTAAATTTTTTTTTAGAATAATGTTCAAAATATTCAAAATTATTATCTTAAGTTAAAATATTATTTGTTAAATCAATAAAAATAATATTAATATATCATTATTTTATTTTTTAAATTACATTAAAATAGTTTAAATATTTAGTTTGTCATCCTATTCAATCTCGGTTAAATTATTGAACCTTGAACTTTTTCTTCTTCCAGTTCGATGTCCAATCCGATTTTCACAACTTTGCAATTTACTTTCTTCTCTCTTCTTTTGTTGTAGCCCTAGAAACAACACAAAATGCCTTGTTTCTTTCAATTCTACACAATTTATTAGCGCCGAGGTAGCTGCTTGACACAATGATATTTTATTATTCAAGAAGCTAATTTTTTAGGGGGTTCTTCAATCCTGGGGGAAGGATTGAGAGTGTGATTGTATAGGGTGGTTGGTGGAATTTTTACTATGAGGCTAGGTCTGCACTAGTTTCTACTATTCGAAAGTTCTTTGCCAACTCTTAAGAACAAGCTTTTTGTTTGGGGAAAATATATTTTTCTTATCCCTCTTCTATCAATGCTATCATTGTATTAGCTCACATCCCTATGAATGAATGCTCCCACTTTGTTACTTTGAGCTTCACTACAATGAAATCATTAATTTCTTTGATTCAAAAATTAAGTAAGGTAAAATCATCAATTTTTGTCTCTTTCATGTGTTAGAGACGGTGGAGCCCGCTCCACTATGTTTGGGCGGTTACTTTGCTTTGGAGAGTCACACCTCTTCACAAATAACCACTAAGGTAAAATCATCAATTTTTGTCTCTTTCATGTGTTAGAGACGGTGGAGCCCGCTCCACTATGTTTGGGCGGTTACTTTGCTTTGGAGAGTCACACCTCTTCACAAATAACCACTCACGTCTTCCTCTTTTGTGAAGTGAAGCATCTCTTCGCTTTCTCCTATTCGTGATAAAAGCTTTGGATGACTCTCCTTGGGTTTAGAAGTCACGCTTTGAGTTCTTCGGTTTCCTCGGAATAGAGGAAGGTTTCTTCGGGGCAGAGGAAGAGAAGTGCAAGGAGGAGCAGTTCCTTGTGGTAGAAGGATGAAGGAAGAAGGAAGAAGAAGAAGAATATTGTTGTCCCTAAGCTTCTTCTTGGTGGCTTATGACAAAAGAGAAATTGAATTTATTTCTCTTGGAAGTTTATCTTTTTCTGTGTATTTCGGTGTAGAGTTTCTTCGGTGCATCTCGGTATAGAGAGAGAAGAACAGAGAGAAGAAGAGAGAGCAACGAAGAGTGAGAGATTTCTCTTGTAAGTCGAGGTGATCAACTGGTGTAAATTTTCTCAAGTAGTAAAATCCTCTGCAACTCCGTGGACATAGACAATTTGCCGAACCACGTGTGTATTTCGCTGTGTTGTTCTTTTCTGGTGTGATTTTTCTCGTTCTATTTTTCACTTTGTCTATCGTTCTCCTTTTTTATTTATATATATACAACAGCAACCGGTATATCTAGATCTCGCAACAACAGCATCATGAATAAAAAATCTAAAGCTTAGTATTATTTCATATCTGCAAATCTTATGTCAAACACAAATATTAGCGAGGTGAAAAAAGATAGGACCGTTCATAAATTTTTTACTTAGAAAGGGAAATCCGCTGAAATAAGGAATGTGATTAACTCTTATATTATTCTCATTGTCGATGAGATATCCACCATAAGATTAGGCCACCCATGCACTATTTATGTTTCATGTTCCATTACCAACTAAAGATCCAAATTTACATCTTGTCAATCTTCTAGAATTGTGTGTTACATTTAAATAAGATGATGTATCAAATGATGTCGTAAAACTAGGTTATTTCCTTTCTCACTAAGGGATAAAGCTAAGATGTGGTTGAATTCGTTAGCACCTGACTATCAGAACTTGGGGTGATTTAACACAAAAACTTCTTGCTAAATATTTTCCACCATAAAAAGCTGCAAAGCTTAGAAATGATATTATATCTTTTAATCAGTTTGAAGGGGAATCTATTTATGAAGCATGATAAAGATTTCAAGAACTCTTAAGAAAGTGCTCACACCATGCTATACCAGATTGATTAATAATTCAAACTTTTAATAATGTATTAGTTGGATCTCTTATATCAATTATCGATGCCGCTGTTGGTGGTTCATTGATGTCAAAATCATTTCATGACGCTTATGTTTTAATTGAAGAAATGATTACTAATAATTTTCAATGGTCTTCTGAGAGGGTGAATTCTAAGAAAGTAGCCCATATTCACGAAACTGATGCATTTATTATATTAACAAATCAAGTTGTTGCAATTTCAAGGAAGTTAGACGAATTTGGAATGTATTTTTCTCAACCAATTTTCATGATTAAAGAGAATTCATTAGGCCAAATGGTAGATTCTCAAGCATCATTAGAAATTTTGAATGTCATAAATAACAAACAGAATAACTCATATTCAAATTATTATAAACTTGGTTGGAAAAATCATCCAAATTTTAAATGGAACAACAATTCAGGTGGTAATAATCAACAATGGAGGACAACAAAGTAAACCCATTGGGAAACTAGAACAATCAGTGGAATAATAATTATAGATCTAGTTATCCTTCAGGTTTCAATAGTAATACAAAATTTAAGGAGAAGAAGCTGTCTATAGAAGAAGTGCTGTTTCAAATGAGAAATCAATTACAAAGTCAATGAGTTACAATTAGAAATATTGAGAATCAACTTAGGCAAATAATAAATTCTTTAATTAATAAATCCCAAGGAACACTTCCTAGTAATACTGAATCAAATCCAAAAGACCAGAATAAAGAACAAGTGAAAGCCGTTCAACTTAGAAGCGGAAAAGAGTTTGAAGGTAGGGTTCAAAAAGAAATTAAAGTTGAGAGAGAAGAAATTGAAGAATCAAAAGATGACGCTTCAAAAGATTCTGAAAGACCTATTTCTTCGCTGAAAATTGATTTGGAAAAATCACCACCTCCATTTCCTCAGAGACTTCGTCAGCAGAAGTTGGATAACCAATTTTCAAAATTTCTGAAAATATTTAAGAAGCTTACAATTAATATTCCATTTGCTGAAGCCTTAGAACAAATGTCAAGCTATGTAAAGTTTATGAAGGATTTTCTCAACAGAAAAATGAAGTTTGAAGATAATGAGGTTGTTGCACTTAGTGAGGAGTGCAATGCTATAATTCAGAAAAAGCTTCCTGAAAAGCTTAAAGATCCTGATAGTTTTACAATTCCATATGCAATAGGAGACAGATTTTATGGGAAAATTTTATGTGATTTAGGTGTAAGCATTAACCTTATATTATTATCAATATTCAAAAAATTGGGATTAGGAAAAATAACCCCTACTACTGTAACTCTGTAGTTAGTAGATCGTTCGATAATATACCCTAAAGGAGTTATAGAAGGTGTCCTAGTGAAAATGAATCAATTTATCTTTCTTGTTGATTTCATTATGCTAGATATGAAGGAAGATAAAGAGATACCTATCATTTTGGGGAGACCTTTCCTAGCCACAGGAAGAGCAATTATAGATGTGCAGAAAGAGGAATTAACAATGTGCGTCAATGATCAAACAGTTACTTTCAATATTTCAAGATCAATGAAATATCCTACAAAAGATAAGATGATGAATGTTATAGAATGAATGTTATAAGATATTTAAGTGAATGTCATTTCAAAACAACTTATGAAGAAAAATCTGAAGAAAAAGATTTAGAACACGAGCAAGAAGAGGAATTAGATCGATGTGAAGAACTTTTTAAGGAAAATTCAAATTATTATCGAGAAAGTTTTAAAATTTTAACTACGAAAGACAAAGATAAATCATTTTGTCAATTAATTGAAAAACCTCCAAAACTTGAGTTAAAGTTAATTCCTGAACATTTAAAATGTCTTTTTAAGGAGATTTTTCTACTTTACCAGTTATAATTTCCTCAAAATTAGCGATGGAAGAAGAAGAAATGTTAATGTAAATTTTGAAAAATTTTAATAAAGTCTTTGGATGGACAATTACTGATATTAAAGGAATCAGCCTTTCAATTTGTATGCATAGAATTCATATGGAAGAAAATTGCAAACTCAGGGCTGACCTTCAAAGGAGACTAAATCCTGTTATGAAAGGAGTTATTAAGAAAGAAATTTTAAAGTTGTTAGATGCTGAAATTATCTACCATATTTCAGATAGTGCATGTGTTAGTCCAATTCACTACGTTTCTAAGAAAGGAGTAACTGTAACTGTGAATAAACATAATGAATTAATACTTACTAGACAAGTTACAGGGTGACGAATATGCATTGATTATAGAAAATTAAATATTGTCATTAGGAAAAATTATTTTTCATTAACTTTTCTAGATCAAATATTGGATAGAGTAGCTGGACATAATTAATTTTGTTTTCTGGATAGATATACTGGTTATCAATAAATACAAATATCTCCTGAGGATCAAGGGAAAACAACTTTTACCGGTCCTTATGATACTTTTGCTTTTAGAATGATGCCCTTTGGTTTATGTAATGCTCATGCTACATTTCAAAGATGTATGATGACAATTTTTTGTGATTTAATTGAAAAAGGGATTGAATTATTCATGGATGATTTTCTAGTGTTTGGAACTTCATGACTCATGTTTAGAACATTTATCTAAAGTTCTTAAGCATTGTGAAAAAATAAATTTAGTCCTTAATTGGAAAAAATGTCAATTTATGGTAGCATGAGGAATTGTATTAGATCATCAAATATCATGAAAAATGGTATGGAAGTAGATCCTGCTAAAATTCAAGTGATCGTTAATTTACCTTATCCAACAAATGTAAGGGAAATTACGAGTTTTTTAGGACATGTTGGATTCTACAGACAATATATTAAAGACTTTTCAAATATTGCTAAGCTTTTATGCCATTTACTGGAGAAATATGCAATTTTCAATTTTGATAAGGAATGCTTAAAAACTTTTAATTTATTAAAAGAAAAATTAATCACTGCACCAATTATAGTTTCACCAAACTGGGGAAAACATTTTGAATTGATGTGTGATGCTAGATTATACTGTAGGAGCTGTTTTAGGACAAGTATATGATAAAAATTTTAAAGTAATTTACTATGCTAGTAAAACTCTTAATGAAACTCAAATCAATTATACAACAACTGAAAAAGAGTTATTAGCAATACTATATGTTTTTGATAAATTTAGATCATATTTAATTGAAACTCATTATGTAGTGCATACAGATCATTCTGCTATTAAGTACTTAATAAAAAAAGAAGGATGTTAAACCTAGACTATAAGATGAATTCTTCTTTTGCAAGAATTTGATTTTGAAATAGTAGAACGAGAGGGGACTGAAAATCAAATTGTTGATCATTGTTCCAAACTTGAGTTAGAAAAACCACTCTGTTTTAAAAAAGAAATTAATAAACATTTTCCAGATGAAAAATTGTTCACTATTAATGATTGGCGTGTTCCGTGGTGTACCGACATTGTGAACTTTATTGTTAACGATATTAAACCCTATGGAATAACATACCAACAAAAAGGGAAATTTGTTTTTTAAGCTAAGACTTATTTTTGGGATGACTCATTTTTATATAAACAAGAAAATGATCTAATTATTCGAATATGTGTATCATTAGAAGAAACTTATGAAATTATCCAAAAATATTATAATTCTGATTTTGGGGTACATTTTGGTGTTGATAAAACAACATACAAAATTTCACAATCTGGATTCTATTGCCTATTATATTTAGAGATTTTAATGTTTATATCAAAACTTATGATAGATGTCAACGAGTAGGCAATATTTCTAGAAGAAATAAGATGCTCCTCAATTATATGCTAGAAGTTGAAATATTTGATGTTTGGGGATTAGATTTCATATAACCATTTATACCATCTTTCGAAAATTTATATATTCTATTAGCAGTGGACTATGTATCCAAATGGATAGAAGTTTTTGCTTTACCTCGATCTCAAAGTGTTGCAAAATTTTTGAAAACGATAATATTTTGTAGATTTGGGATGCCGAGAGTTATCATTACTGATGGAGAAAGTCATTTCAGAAATGTCATACTGAAGAAGTTATTAAAGAAATATCATATAAATCATAAGATTGATACTGCTTATCATCCTCAGACAAGTTGTTTGACTAAATTATCTAATCAGTTATTAAAGAAATATCATATAAATCATAGAATATCTACTGCTTATCATCCTCAGACAAGTGTATTGGCTGAATTATCTAATCACATATAAATCATAGGATTGCTACTGCTTATCATCCTCAGACAAATGGTTTGGCTGAATTATCCAATCAAAAAATTAAAAGAATTATGGAAAAATCTGTGAATCCAACAAAAATGGATTGGTCAGTCAAACTTGACCATGCTTTGTGGGCTAAGAATTATGAATCTGTGAATCCAACAAAAATGGATTGGTCAGTCAAACTTGACTATGCTTTGTGGGCTTATATGCTTATCATCCTCAGACAAGTGGTTTGGCTGAATTATCCAATCTAGAAATTAAAAGAATTATGCGAAAAATATGTGAATCCAACAAAAATGGATTGGTCAGTCAAACTTGACTATGTTTTGTGGGCTTATAGGACTGCATAAAGAACTCCTATAGGAATGTCCCTATATACCCCATATAGGCTAATATTTGGGGAGTTTGTCACTTACCAATTGAACTTGAGCATAAAGCATATTGGGCGATTAAAGAGTTCGATTATAATTTGGAAGATGTTGATGAGAAAATGGTATTGCAATTAAATGAGCTTGAAGAGATTAAATGAATCTTATGAGAGTATCAAGATTTATAAAGAAAAGATGAAGATGTGGCATGATCGAAGAATTCTTACTAAAAATTTTCAGTCAGGGCAACAAATTTTGCTATATAATACAAGATTAAGATTATTTTCAGGCAAACTTAAGTCCAGGTGGATGGACCCATTTGTTGTGATAAAAGTTTATTCTGATGGAGCTGTGGATATTAAAAATCCTAAGTCTGAGAAAATATTTAAAGTTAATGGACATAGACTTAAATCTTTTTTTATAGGGGATCAACATAAACTTAATGATGGAATGATGTTGGGTCAATTAGAATAAATACCGGTTACGTCGGACTGAAGACGTAAAATCAAGTGATTTGTGGGAGGCAACTCATAGTTATCAGTGTGTTTTTATTTTGATTGTTGTTTTGTGTGTAATTAAGAAAATTGGGATAATATTTTTGAAACTATTATATGATAATAAAGATTTTAAGACTTTATTTAGTGACCAAGACATGTTAGAATGAGAATTTGGATGTTAAGTTGACTAGTGCAAAAATGTGCACTGGTGCTTAAGCGCTAGATCCAGCGCTTATGCGTGAAAGTTTAAACACATGTGCAAAATTAATATTCTAGAAGGTTTAACCGTCAATTAGTTTGTAAAAACGTGTCATGGAAATTTCTAAACGTGTCTAGGAGTTATTGGAAGATTTAGGCCTATAAATAAAAGAGTTTTGTGAAGGAATTTCACCCCAGATCATTTCTAGCCCAACAAGTCTAAGAGAAAGTGAGATTTAGAGAAAATGTCTTCATGGGAGAAGGATTTGAAGAAGAAGAAAGAAACCATGAGGAAAATGTTCATTAGTCAAAGTGCACAAGAAATGTATAACAGTTTTTTAGTCATTAGTATTGAAGGGATATCAGAGAAGATCAATAAAAAGGAGAATACTATAACTTTATTGGAGACCAAAGTATTTGAGTTGTATGCATATCTAAAGCATATTGAATGACAATTGAAGATGCAATTTAGCCATACAGGTTATATAGAGGAAACGGATAAGGCGATGTTCATAAAGCAGAAGTGGATTGAAGAAGATAGTTTCAGAGCTCGTCGCCACCGTCCGTTTTATCAACTCTATATTCCTGGAGGTACTAATGAAAGACAGGAATTTGTTCCTTCGAATGAAGAATGGAATTAAGTTTAGTATTAGAATTTGTGTTAGTAGTTGTTTTTAAGTGGTTTAGTGATTAAGTATTGTTTTTAGTATTTATGACTTCTTATGTGTTTAATTGTGAAATGATTGTTATGTATTTGTATTTAGAAAAATTCTTTCATGCAAGACTATTTAGAGTAAGAAGTAAGTATTTAAAGGTATTTGCACTTGTTTGTAAATTAATATAAGTTTGTTTGTGTGAAAATTTGTGTTATTTTTAGCCTCAAATTGAAATAGTTATTATGGAGAATTTTGAGAGGTGGGAGTTATAGGAAGTTGAAAATAGTCATTTAAGTGCTAGGAGACCATTTAGGGGTGGTTTACTTAGGAAAATAGTGCATTTTACTTTAATTTGAAAATTTTGAAAATCATGCAGTGACGCTTAAGCGCCACCTCACGCTTAAGCGCGAGCCAACCTGAGAGGCAGACACCTAAACGCCACTTACCCTCGCTTAAGCGCCGGTTCACGAAAACCGGTTTGCGAACGGTTAAAAGTGAAAATTTTGCCCAAAAATCACCATTTTTACCCCTCCTGTCACCTTCAACATCTCAAAATCGTGATTTTGGAAGGCTATGACACATCTAAAGTGAAGATTTTTTGGTGGAATCAAGCGAAATTTGCTAGATCCAAGTTCCTTGAGGTAAGAACTTTACTTCTATGCAAAAATTTTTTATTTTCACTATGTATTTTGAGCACATTTGGAGAAATTCGAAAATTCACTATTCATGTTGAAAAATGAGAAAAATCTATAGAAAATTGCATGGGAAGTGTAGATTATACTTTGAAAGTTTAGTTTAGTAATTTAGACTTGATTTTAAAAGTTATTTTTAGAATTTATAAAATTTGTAAAATGACACCAAGAATGAAGAAAAGCAAAGGAAAGAGCCCGTTTGATTCGAGTAAACTTGTTAGTTTGAAGGCTTAGGATCGGTACAGTGATGTGTTGCAATCACGAAAATTAATTCAGGAGCGGTGTTTTAGGAATTCAGGTGGAGACAGAGGATTTGATCGTTCACCGACAGTGGGAACGATTCTATTGTTTCTCTTCTGTGGCGGTTATTTCTATTGTTAAGGAGTTCTATGCAAACCTCTCTAAGGCAGAAGACAATAGAGTCATGATTCGAGGAAATTTGGTACCTTTTTCACCAGAGGTAATCAACTTATTTTATCAACTGTCACCTGATACGTTATGTTTTTATGCAAATTATAGTCCGACTGAAGCGGAGTTAGAAGAGATTATTTCTTATTTGACTATTGGGAGATGAGTTTGAAAGATCACTAATGAGAGGAAAGTCAACTTCCCAACTTCAAAGTTATGTGCACCTTCAAAGGCTTGACACTATTTTATTTCTGCTCCTCTGCTACCAATAAATCATCTCAGTGAAGTGGCCAGAGAGATAGCGATGTTAAATTATTGTATCCATTAAGTAAAGCTCATCAACATATGAGCTTTGATTTGTCAGACTATCATCAGTTCTGCCACTGCCGTTACTACTGCAGGTCTGGGATTTGCTTCCTTGATCTTTTCTTTGTATGAGCAGGCTGAAGTTAAATATGATAGCTGGGAGGAAGTGTTGTTACCTGTAAAGCCCATCACCAAGATGAATGTGAAGACTTATTCTGAGCATTCTATTTTTGGCTGGAAAGGAGGATTTTCTAGGAGTTATGAAATGGAGACGTCTGCTGCTTCTACATCTAGACCATCTACCTCACGTGCTTCTACATATAGAGGTGAGTCTACTGAGACCCAAGATCAATCATTGCAGAGGATGATGGATAATATTAATTTTACCGCTGATAGGGTACAAAATTTAGAGAGTTTTGCAGAGCATACTGATAGGTATAATAGAAGAAAAAGTGATTATGAAGAGAAATTTCACTTATCTTTGGAAAGCTTCATTAGGGGTAACCAAGGAGTGCAATTTCCTCCATATCCTAGATACCCTGATTATGAGTCTGCAGAAGATTGGGATTGTGGTGATTCAGAGGATGAAGAGTAGAACTGAGAGATTTACTTTATGATTGTAATATGATATGAATTGTGTGGTCCGGGCTTGCTACATTTGCATTTGTGTGTTGATTTGAACTATGTGATGTGGTTTGGACTTTTATGTTTAAGTGAGAATTGTGTTGTGATGTGTTTTCATGTTTTGGACTTGAGACATGTATGCATGTTTACTTGTTTAGATATTGTGATGTGTGAGACTTTTATTTTTAATTGTATTGTAATGTTTGCGTTAGTTAGTAGTTTGTTTTAAAATTCTAGGGTAGTAACTGTTGTGAGTTTTGTGATTTAGTTAGTTTAGAACTTAACTTAATTCTATGTCTTTTGTAAAGTTGAAAATCTTGCTAGCGTAAATCTTAAATTTGAAATTTAAGAAACTGCTACCCTGTATTTTTCTTTTATCATATTTGTGAGTTTATTTTTATATTGAGATTGTGAAGTAAAATTAGTGTGTTAGTTTGTTTTTATGTTTATACTCACTGTTTAGAAGTCTATTGAATCTCTACATGTTCAATTAAAATGAAAATATTAGAAAATTTGATCAAAATTAATTTTACTCCTGTTTTTAGCTTTATACTTATATCATTAAGGTATAAAAATTCCTATAAGCATGTTACTCTTATTTTCATTCATACTTATATATATTTGATGTTAAACTGTTTAATCTGATAAAAATTTAAATTTGGGGGGATGAAAAATATTTTCAAAACTTTAATTTTATTTATTCTCAAATGAACTACAAGTGAATTTGATTTGAAAAGAAAAAATTGATCATGTATATGAAGTTATATTAGAGAAGTAAAATTTGATTTTAAAAATGAGTAAAAGAATTTAGTTGAAATTTTGAGTAATGAAGAAAAACTCAAAATAAAAAGTTTTTAGTGTAGAAAATGATTAATATATGTAACTATGTTTAGTAAGAAACATTGTATTTTTAAAAATTTTAAAAATTTAGACTTTTATTTTTAATACTTAAATTTCTTTTATTAAAAATAATTTTCAAAGCTATTATTATATTTATAACTAAAAGTTTTGTATCAATAATTTACTTTAGGAAAGGAAAAGTAGAATTCAAAATTATTAAAGGTCTATCCAGATATAGTAATTCTTGCTTAAAAAGAAAAAGAGAAGAAAAATAAAAAAAGAAAAAAAGAAGGGAAAAATAAAAAAAAGAAAAGAAAAGAAAAAAAAATTATAAGGGAGGAGAAGCTTGATGATTAGTGCCTAATCAAAAATTGGTTCTAAATTTGATCTTTTTATAGTGTTTTTAGACACATTTTTATATCTATTTTTGAGATATTACACTTTAATGGAATGTATTTTTGTGTTTTTCTTTCAGGTACAGGTGAAAAGGTGAAAAATGTTTAAATGAGTGAAAATGGATCAAATTTGGAGCAAATATGTGGAAATGTGCAAAAGTGTTTTGGCGCCTAAGCGTCAGATCCCGCGCTTACGCGCCGGGTAAACAGAAAAGGCCGCGTCTAAGCGCCAAAGGCCCCGTGCTTAAGCGCTGGTGGCAGTTATTGGATGAGCAAATTCGATTTTTGCAAATTTTGAATAGGTTTTTGATGCACCTATTGGTTTAATAGGTGGTTACAACCACCATTAACGAAAATTATTGCGAAGGGATGCATCTCTTGGGAAAATACATCGAATCAAGACACATTTTGAATAGATACCAAGACACCTTTTGGAGAATTATAAAAGGAAGATTGGGACTTTGAAAGAGGTCCTGAAAGTACTGGGAAAATTTTGAAAGTTCAAAAATTGGGGAGTTAGAGAGATTTTCAGGCATCACATATTTATCTTTTTTTTTATTTGTTTTATATTGAAAGAGTTGTAAAAGAGAAGAGATTCAAAGGAGCTTCAAGAGTTTAGTGGAGGACTTGAGATAAGTTTTTATCTTTTGTTTTAGACTACTTTTGGTTTTAATTGAGATTAGTTGTTGGTTTGATAATGATTTTTATTTTTAAACTAAAGTGTGGTTTTGTTTTCTTCATGAATTCTGAGTAGTTTTCTTTATTTTTCTTCTTAAAATGATAAGTAATTAAGTTTTATGGAAGCTGTGGAGAGTATTGATCCTTAATGTTGGAAGAAGTTGTGATGATTTAAATCCATCTACTTCATTTACTTCTTGATTTGTCCAATCCAGATATTAAAATTTGTTGTGAGAACATGTAAGAACCGGGCTGGTATTGTCTCAATCAACAATTGATGTTAAAATTTGTTGTGAGAACATGTAAGAACCGGGCTGGTATTGTCTAAGTCAACAATTGGTTAAAATTTATTGTGAGAACATGTAAGAACCGGACTGGTATTGTCTCAGTCAACAATTAGAAAGAATCGAATGAGTTGTATGAATGAGAATGTAGTTCATATGATTGAGTGCAAATAAATAAGAAAATATTCATTTATGTGTAGAGTTAGAGGACTTTAAAGTGACAGGTTAAAACCCCCAACTTGGTTTATTGTTTTAGATTCTGATACGAGATGTTAGCTCCCAGGTGGAGAGAATCGAGGGAACTCTAGAGTGAGAACTAGTATCTTCCCTACCTAACCACGAGATGTTAGCCCCCAGGTGGAGGGAATTAAGGGAACTCTAGAGTGACAACTCGTATCTTCTCTGCCTAGCCGATCTTCAGAAATAACTTTAAATTAGTCAATGTTCTTTATAGCATCTCTAGTAAGGGTAAAGAATATTATTGCTCTTATTTCACACAATACAATATGCATACTTTTACAACAGAATTTCTATACTTATTATTGATTTATGATAAGGAGAAAAATATTTTCATTTTTAGTATTTTTCTTCTACAAAAACTCAAGTTATCTTTTTAAGTTTATTTTGTTTTTGTCAAAATATTAAAATTACCAAAACTATTTAAACTTCCTTTATTGCGAAAACATCTTTAGTTTAAATAATTGTCTTTTTAAAAATAGAAAGTTTTCAAAAAAGTGCATATTGTATATCTTTCCTGTGGGTTCGATATTCAGGTCTTAATCAAAAAGTCTTATATTATTTGATAACGATATGTATACTTACGTAGTATGCCAATATATATAAATTAAAAGTTAATTTCTTATTTTTCTTCAAGATCAAGTTTTTTTTTTTTTGCGAAATAATGAAATATAAGTGAAAAATATAATCAGAATTATTGTTATACTGTTGCATATAAGCAGTTATCCGGGATCACAGGGTTTTAGTTGAAATTCTTTTTTTTTGTAGAACTTATAGTTGATTGTGATACTTGTATTTGAGTAATTATTATTATTATTATTATTATTATTTAATTTTATAACTAGTAAAAAGATAGCATTAAATTATGCTTAATTATTAATTAAATAATATAGTAAACTAATTTAAGTGATATAAAAGTTATTAAATCAATGAATTTAATTTTAACTCAATGATAATTAACCATTTACTAAAATTAATAGATCTTTTAACATTAGAATTCTTAAATACTTGAACATACAACAATGACAACAAGAACAACAAAACCTTCATCCCACTAAGTGGGGTTCTTGAATCCTTTTTCTCCATTGCGTCCTATTTAGTGTTATATTTTCATTTAATTCTACAAGATTAAGATCATTTTTTATACAACATGCCCAAGTCTTCATAGGTATACATCTGCGTTTCTTAACATAAGTCGAATCTAAAACATCTACTGTTTTAATCGGATCATCATATGGTCGACATTTAATGTGACCAAACCATCTAAGACGACTCTCTCTAATTTTGTTTGTCACTGGAGCTACACCAACCCTATCACTGATATATTCATTTCGCATTTTATCTCTAAGTGTAAAGCCACTCATCCGCCTAATCATTCTCATCTCGGCAACAGTTAACTTAGCTTTATGCTTCTCTTTTAAAGGCCAACATTCAGCGCCAAAGTTCATTGCAAGTTTCACCACCATCTTATAAAATTTTTTTTTCAGTATCAGCTGTACTATTCTATCACAGAATAGCCTCGAAGCATTCCTCCACTTCAATCAACCAACTTGAATTCTACTAATAACATCCTCATCAATATCACCATCACTTTGAACAATAGACCCGGGATATCTAAATTGTACACACCTTTTAATAATTTGATCACTCATAGTTACAATTCTGTCACTAGAGCTACTACTACTAAAATTATATTTCCTGTATTCGGTTTTAGTTCTACTCAAATGAAGGTCTTTAAACTCCGAGGTAGACATCCATAATTCATGTTTTTCCTGAGCTTTTTCTCGTCTTATCCACAAGAAGGATATCATCAGCAAAAAGCTTTCACTAAGGTACATCCTTTTGTAAGTGTCCAGTAAGACCATCCATAACTAAAGCAAAAGGATTTGGGCTTAAAGAAGATCCTTGATGTAAACCAACAAAAATAGGAAATATTTGGTCAATCCTCCTTTTGTTCAAACACAAGTAACAACTCTTGTATATATATCTTTAATGGCTTGAATATAAGTCATATCAACACATTTCTTCTCAAGAACTCTCTAAAGGATATTTCTTGGAACCTTATCTTAAGCTTTTTCTAAATCAATAAAAATCATACGTAGATTCTCCTTAGTATCTCTGAACTTCTCCATCAAACCCCTTAATATATAGCTTCCATAGTAGAGATTATGAGAAATCTTTGTAATACATCTTAACCTATGTTCAATTACCTTCTCCCATAATTTTAAAGTATGACACATCAACTTAATTCCTCTGTAATTTGCACAATCTTGTGCATCCGCTTTATTCCTAAAAATGGGGACCAAAATACTCTTCTTCTCCTCAGGTATCTTTTTAGTTTTTAAAATAATATTAATTTTTAGTAAGCCAGGTAACTCCCAAATATTCTAAATATTTCTACATTTTAATTGGAATATCATCAGGTCCTAGAGACTTTCCCCCTTTAGCTTTCTTTAAAGCCTCCTCAACTTCTTTTTACTAATGTGATGGTTAAAATGAAATATTTTATTATTATTAATGATATTAAGATCACTAAGATCGATCATATTTTCTGCAACTTCATTAAAAAATTTTATCAAAATAACTCACTAATCTATTTTGAATATCTTTTTCTAACGTAAAACACTTTTTGATTTTCATCTTTAACACACTTGTTTGATTAATTCATATATTTTTCACCCTCAGTATCTAATATATTATAAAGATCACTAAAAGCAAAATTTCTATCATCACATATTATTCTCTTAGACTCCCTACGGGCCATTTGATATATTTCTCAGCTCTGTAAGCTTTTGCATTTAAATTAATTTTTATAACACAACTTCTTTTAATTTATCTTTTATTGCACATTATTATTTAACCACCAACTATTTTTATCTTTAGAAACTTTTTCTTCTGATTCTCCAAGTATAACTTTTGTCACTTCTTTAATAGTGTATCTTAAATACTTGAACATAATGGACAGTATCTTAAATACTTGAACATAATGGACAGTATTTTAAATACTTGAACATAATGGACAGTATCTTAAATACTTGAACATAATGGACTTTTCTGCCCTTTTCTCGTGCTTGTTGTGTGAATTCTGTAAGGATTGGTGTAACAAGTGCTAGAAGATCTTGGAGATTTTCTTGGACTGAAGTTTATTTCATATTTCAGTAAAGGAGATAAGTTTTCTTTGCACTTTGATTTGTATTATGCTAAATTTTACTGTGTAAGGCTTGCATGTCTTATAAATCAATGTGTTGGTTTGTTTTCTTCTTGAAATCTGAGTAGTTCTTCATTCGTTTCTCCTTGTAAGGAAGTGTAATCATGTGTAGGATTTAGATTTGCTCAGAAATGCTTTTATTTCAATATTGTGATGGTATATTACTTCATGCTTAATTTATTTATGCAATTTGGCCAATTCATACGTTAAAACATATTATGAAAATGTAATGACTCGGGAGAGTTATGTTTTTCCTTAATTAATAATTACCACACTAACTTTTAGGATGTAGAAAAAGTAATCTTGTGGTGAGTGCAAATAGATAGGGAAATAGACTTTAACTGATGTAAATTAATGATTTTAGAGTGACAAGCTAAAATCTTAATCAATTTGATCTAGGGTTTAGGAATTTAAATCTAGGATACCCACTCTAAGGGCACTAGTGGGTAATCTAAGTTGACAGGCTAGAGCCTATCCAGCATAACCAAGGATTTAGGAACTTAACTCTAGGTTAACCAATGATCTTTACAGACTTGGAAAAGGGTAAAGATTAGGTTTGCTCCTATTTGTCACATAATTTCAATTAAATTTCTAAGTATTTGATTCCTACACTGATTAGGATTTTCATTGCAAGAAGAGAGACTTTAGCATGATTTGAACTCTTCTACTTCGATTTTACCTAGTGACATTGTTTTTTAATTAAATTTAGAGATAAAATTAATTTAGTAGAATTGAATATGTTGAACTTATACCAAACGCATTTTCAGGCTAAGAATTAGTTTTTAGTGGACTAAAACTTTTACTTATGTTGTGAAAATTAACCTTTTTCCTTGTGGGGTCGATAATCAGAACTCCATTAGAGCCCTATATGACTTGAATGATATGTGCACTTGCGTAAACAAAAACCTAGTGTGTAGTACTTGTGAAAAAATCTAAAATTAAAAAACATTATCATATTTTACACCACTAGGTGCGCTGTAGAAATACATGGCGGTCACCCACACATCCAAGTGCTAACCCTAGTTTTTCTTGGAAGTGGTAATTAATACGAGCGTGGCTCACTATTGCATGTGGTCATTTGTCTTGGTTCATGTCACTTGTGCCTCGATTGGTTATCCTAAACCAATCGGGACCCCTTGTGCTTGATCGGTCATCCCAGACCGGTCAACAACCCTTGTAAATTTAATTAAAGAAATGTTATAAAACTTAACAATTTTCATTTTAAATAATTTAATAAAGATTATTTTCTTTTAACTTATGATACTTGACATGAAGATTGGAAAGCGATTGCTCTTTTAAGTAATTGGAGAATTGGTTTTCAAAATTATTAAACATGCTCATCTAAAAATAGTGATCCTCAAGTAACAAAAAAAGGAACAAGCACTGAGAGAAATAATGTTAAAAATGAAAAATTCAAAGGATTAAAAGAATAAAATATATAAGTATATGAAGAGAAGCTTGAGGTTAATCAAAAAATTAAAAATTGATATCACTATTCTTTTTCAAAAGCTTCTTCGATTGAAAGTGAGAGTATTATATTTTGGATGAGAATGTATAAAATAAGATTGTTTGATTGATAAATGTTAATGTTTCTATGCACTTGTTAATCAAACTTATTTTAGTCGATAATACACTTGAAACACTAAGTTGTATTATATTAAAAGAATATTAATATAAATAANGATCCGTCGAAAAGCCACGCGGCGCGCTCCTATTTGACGTCGCCTTCTGACTCAGCTGCCACGCGTCCCGCTATATCGTCCTAGATGATCATCCGGCTTGATCTCCGCCGTCCATTCAATACATGCGCAGATGGACGGCTTCCGTTCATCGTCCCCAAAGGAATGATCCCGTGACCGTCCATTTTAAAACCTCAATATCTCTCTCATTTCTTAATGGATTTTAATGATTATTTTTTAAAATTACTCGTCTTAAAGAGACGAACACATCCATACGATTAAGATGCTATGAAATTAAGCCATTGTAAACATAGAGCTCGCGAAGGCTCGGGAGAGTAAGGGAGGTTATACCTTTGCTCCGAGAGGTGTAGCCTCAATCAGAGATTCTTCACACCTTCGTTATACTCCAAAGGGCTTAGGGATGAAGCCTCTTGCTCTAGTGTAAAGCCCACGTATGATTTTAATCAAGGCTGATTTTGGGTGTTGGTCTACAGCTATGGTAGAGGCTCTGTGGAAGGGGTATTTGATGGGGCTTTGGCTTCTTTCACTCTTGTGAAGGTGTAGAGCCAATCTATTGGAGGTTTGGTGATGTATAGGTTGAGATTGGATTTTGTCCTGGTTTCGGGCAAGAATTCATGCTCAAAATTAGATTACCATGGTGAATTTGGGAGGGAAAAATGGATTGAAATGAACTAATGGTCTCCTAGGGAAGCTCTCTGAAGAGTTTAAAGGGCCTCAGTGAAAAATTTTTTACCACACTTTTCATGGCCGTGAGGGGTAGATTTTATAGAAAATGGCTATGGGGATGCTTGGCTGGCCAATTGAGGGGTTAGCCTCACTGCTTAGGTGTCAAGCAGAGGAGCTCTCAGCTCAATTTGGGCTGAGGTGGCCTCTTGGCATGAGTTTGGGTTTTAACCATGTGGGGGCTCACGGTTTTGGGCTTTAGCTTGGGTTAAGGTGGCTAACCAAGGCTTGGACCATGGTTAAAGTTTATGATGCTCAGTAAAAATGGCACCACAGGGTATGGACATGTGGTATGACAAGTACATTGATTTAACCCTCTCTTTATCTCTTTAAAAATTTTTTCTTAAAATTTTACTCATGGGACAAATATCAAGCCTAACCATGGGTTAATGGCTGGCTTTAAACTAAACCCTAGAGTCTAAGGTGAGTCATGGTAAGGCTCATTTGACCATACCAAGCTTAATTGATTTGGATTTGACCTTAAGTCCAAGAGGGTGCAGTTTGGGCTAGGTTAGACATGACAATTGGCTCAATTAACTATGANGTTGTATTTGGTCACAAATGACCTTATAAAGGATTTTCAACAAAAATTGGATGCTAATTTGAGGTCTAAGGCATTCAAATGTTGAACTTTGGGGTGTTAGCCAATATTGGGGCTAATTTTGGGAATTTTGGATTTAGGCCAAAATCAAATGGGTTTGAGGCTTCATCAAGGCCAATTGATGGTTGATGTTGATGTGTAAGAATGTTGTAAGGGTTTTGCAATATTAATTGAGGCCAATTTGGGAAAGTTTGGGATACCAAAGGTATTTTTGTAATTTTGGTAATTTTGAAGGTATTTTGGTTAAAGATGGTCAAATTGACCAAATTGGGCCATGTGGTAGTTGAAAGAAATTAAATTGAGAATATTTGGGATTTATTGGGATTTTATGGAAATTTTATGGGATTTTTGGATTTTGGGTTAAAGGAAGGTCTTAAGGGCAGTTAGGTAATTTGGAGATGTCTGGGGCAAAAGACCCAAAATTAGTATTTCAAATAGAATTGGATAACTATCCCTTCTAAATGAATCATGGATCAATAAAACTCTCATTTTGAGATCTTATGTATTGGTTTTAGCCAGGGTATTGTGAGGATATTGTGTACCCTAACTCCAAACTAACACCCAAGGATTTCCTAAGGTCAAGTAGCCCTATAGGAACTCTCCTTGAGTTCCCTCATAATGATCTTACCTACCAAGCTAAGGTCAAATAGTCCTATAGGAACTCTTCTTGAATTCTCTCATAATGATCTTACCTACTATATGCTAGAGGTCAAGATTAATATGTGGAACTTCAAGTTANGATGAGTGGCTTTACACTTAGAGACAAAATGCGAAATGATTATATCCGTGATAGGGTTGGTGTAGCTCCAGTTGCAAATAAAATTAGGGAGAGTCATCTTAGATGGTTTGGTCACATTAAACGTCGACCATTTGATGATCCAGTTAGGAGAGTAGATGTTTTAGATTTGACTTATGTTAAGAAAGACAAAGGTAGATCTAGAAAGACTTGGGCTTATTGTATAAAAAATGATATTAATTTATTAAAATATGACACTCATTTGGAAATGGAGAAAAAAGATTTTTTGTAGCCGACCTCACTTAGTGGGAAAAAGATTTGTTATTGTTGTATGATTTTCTTATAAGTCATCAAAGGATTGATAAAAATTATCGATTGTTGGAATCCTAGTATTATATTTGTGGAGTCAACAAATGTCGTTACCCAACAACTCCTATTCTAATACCTAAAATCTTAGCTGGAAGAATCACTTGAATTTTAACTCAAATAATATAGGATATACTCTGTAGGATAATAACGAACAAAACTCTTTAGGTCATANAGTGGGAAAAAGATTTGTTATTGTTGTATGATTTTCTTACAAGTCATCAAAGGATTGATAAAAAATTATCGATTGCTGGAATCCTAGTATTATATTTGTGGAGTCAACAAATGTCATTAATAATAGACCCAACAACTCCTATTCTAATACCTAAAATCCTAGTTGGAAGAATCACTTGAGTTTTAACTCAAATAAAAATCAACATGTAGGATATACTCTGTAGGATAATGACCAACAAAACTCTTTAGATCATGAAAATAATTTTGCAAACCCGAGGCCCGCATACCCTCTTGGTTTCACTTCCAATTCACAATTAGAACAAAATTTAATTAGGAAATTTAGTGTTATAAATGAAAAATAAATTGCAAAGTCAAGTTGCAACAATAAAAAATATATAGAATCAATTAGGGAAACTAATACATTTTTTAGTACTAGTCTTCAAGGGATAATACCAAGTAATATTGAACCGAATCCAAAAGATAAGATGAAAGAGCAGTCTAAAATCATTAAGCTTAAGAGTGGGAGGGAGTTAGAGGAGATTGCTAACTTAGAAAGGCCCGAGTTTGAGAGATTTAGTGAAAATCTGTACCAAACTTAAGAGCAAAATCTCCAAGAACTTGAGGGACCTTTCCCTCAAAGATATCAAAAATGTAAGTTGGATCAGTAGTTCTCTAGGTTTCTAGATGTATAGAAAGCTAACTATCAACATTCCATTTGCTTGAGTTTAAAATAGATGTCTAGTTATGTAAAATTCACGTAAGATATCCTTAATAAGAAATACGAACTAGGTGATTATGAGATTGTTGCCTTAACTGGTAAATATAGTACGATCCAACGAAAAAAAAAAAAAAAACTTCTACTAAGTTTAAGGATCCGTGTTGTTTTACCATCCCCTTATATTATAGGAGATACATTTTTTGGTAAAGCATCATGTGACTTAGGTACTTGCATCAATCTTATATTTTTGTTTACCTTTAAAAGATTAGGATTTGGAGAGGTTCAACCTGTCACTCTTTTTCTTCAATTAGCCAATTGCTCATTAATATATCTTATAGTGTTATAGAGGATGCCCTAGTAAAGGTTGATAAATTTATTTTTATAAAGCCTTCATTGTTTTACACATGGAGGAATATACAAAAATCCTTTTTCATTTTATGTAGATTTTTCTTAGCCACTGGAAGGACATTGATTAATATTCAAAAATGAAAACTTATTATGAGATTTAATGATCATGAGGTAACTTTTAATATATTAAAATCATTGAAGTTTTCTCATGATCTTAATGATAAGTGCTTTAGAGTAGCCTTGGTAGATGGTATATTAAGAGTCCTTTAAATGAAATCTTGGTATTAAACCTAATAAAACAAAGCTTAATTGAGGATAGTAGTGAAAATTCTAAGGAAGAATTAATTCTATTATTTAATGTTATTCCTAGTGTGGTTAGGGATAGTTTTGAACCTCTATACATCTCAATTACAACCACAACAACAGCAAAGCCTTAATCCCACAACAACAGCAAGGCTTCTATACATCTCAATTAATGCAAAAAAATTATAATCTTTTATAATTGAGACCCCTTCTATACATCTTCTATACATCTCAATTAATGCAATTGTCCTTGGATAAATGAGACAACTTTTCGTGTCATTTACCATGTTAGTCGAATTCTTAATAATGCACAAATATAATACTATCATTGAAAGGAATTGCCGATTATAGTATTTGCATTTAATAAATATATACCCTATTTAATTGGTAGCATAGTTAAGAATTATATAGATCATTTTGTGATCTAATATCTAATAATTAAGACGGATGTTAAGTCTCGTTTGATCAGATGAATCTATTTGTTATAAGAATTTGATCCGGATGTTTATGACATAAAAAAAAATATTAAAAGTGAGCAGCTGACCATTTGTCTAGTTTTGAATAAGGAAAACTCTGAGATTTGACATTGTGGTATCAATGAAAGTTCTCTAACGAGCAGTTGCTTACAGTGATTGGACGAGCTATATTCCTTCGTATGCTCGTATAGTCAATTATATTGTGAGTGATATTATTCATTATGACTCATCATATGATAGAAGGAACAAGTTTATTGTTGATGGCAAATTTATTTTTGGGATGAGTCTTCTCTTTAGAAAATATAAAAAGTAGATTATTTGGTGGTGTGATCCCTTAGAAGAGAGGAAGATAGTACCATTAGACAATGCCATGATTTATAATTGAGATGACATTTTTGATGTTTAGAATCGTTTTTAAGACTTTGGAATCATGATTATTTTGGTCTTTCATTTTAAAGTTGTTAATGAATATATAAAAAAATGTGTTAAATTTAAGAAGGTATGTGATTTTTATAAGAGAAATAAAATGCCCTTAAATTATATTTTAGAGGTAAAGATATTTGATATATCAGAGATAGATTTCATGGTGTATCATCACTAGGAAATCAATATATTTGATTATAGTAGACTATGTCTTAAAATAGATTGAGGAAGTGACTCTACCTAAGTTCGCAAGTTGTTAAAAAGTTTTTAAAGAAATTTATGTTTTGTAGATTTGAAACACTCAGAATTATTATTCGTGATATTCAAAGAATATGAGATAAAACATAGAGTTGCTACTGTGTAACAACTTCAGACAGTAGTTTAGCTTAAATTTCAAATAACGAAATTAATAGAATCTTAGAGAGAATAGTTAACCCTTGAGGAAGAATTGATCACTTAGTTTGGATGATGTTCTGTGAGCTTGGATGATGCTCTGTGAGCTTATAGGACTGCTTGTAAAATTTTTGTAAGAATGTCTCGTTATAGGTTGATTTTTAGGAAAACTTATTAGTTACCTGTAGAATTAGAATTGAGGTTTATTGTACAGCTAAGGAATTAAATTATAATTTAAAGGATTCGGTAGAGAAAAAATTATTACAGTTAAATGATTTTAAAAAAATAGGATATAAGCTTATGAAAATGTTAACATTTATAAAATACATGTAAAGAAATGACATGGGCGACTAAAGAATTTCATTATAATTTAAAGGATTGGACAAAGAAAAATTACTGCACTTAAATGAAATAAAAAAATTTGAATGCAAGCTTATGAAAGTTCTAAGATTTATGAAGAGCATATGTAGAAATAACATCATAAAAAATTTGTTAAGAAGCAAATTTACTCTGAACATGAGGTTTTATTACTTAATTTACGACTGAAATTATTGCCTGAGAAGCTTAAGTACATGTATTCAAGCTCATTTATTGCAATTAAAGTTATCCCCTTAGAGTTGTTGATATAAAGGATAAATTGACCAGCCATACTTTTAAAGTTGATGGCCATAGACTAAATAAAGCCTTATCTAAGAGGGCATAGAGAATATCTTAGAGAAAATATTGAGTTAGGTCATCCCACTTAGTTTGGCATTGTCGGACTGAAAACAATAAATTAAGTGTTTCTTTGGAGATAACTCGGGTGTTATCTTATTGTGTGTGCTTATGTAATTGCTTTCCTGAACGTGTGTGTGATATGGGGGACTTCAGATTTTTTTAAACACCATTTGTAAGATATCACTGATGCACACTTTGTTGAGTTTCTAGCACTGTGCTTCTATCCTGACAACTTCCCTGCATTAGGTTGATAGCATCACAATGCTCTTCTTGACTCTCTATTATGAAACTCATTTTCATTCTGCCATGGTGGCACGTGCCATTGACCTCCTTTGACCAGTGTCGCATGCATCGCGATGTGGCACCCAACAACATTCCAGTATGTTTCTTCACTTAACGATCAGAAATTCGAAGCAGCACTGCAATGCCTCTCTCTAGCATCATAACGCTTTATCGATCAAATTGATGTTTCGGTATGGAAGTTAGGGAAAATGGTAATGATTAATTACACTAAATTTAGGGAAACTCATCGACCACCTTTTTTTTTACCGATTGAGCGCCACAATGCCCATACCTTGCACTTCAACTCTCGCCTTCCCGAGAGATGGACGTGCTAAGGTGCCCTTTCCCAACTTTATAGCACTCGTACATGGACATTTATAGGAGGATTTACCTTGGTGTATGCTTTTTGCTGATGATATCCTTCTCGTGCATAAGACGAGAGAAAAAGCCCTAGAAAAACTTGATTTATGGAGGTCTACATTGGACGAGAGAAAAAGCCCAGAAAAAACTTGAATTATGGAGGTCTACATTAGGAGTCTAAAGGCCTTCGTTTAAGTAGAACTAAAACTGAATACATGGAATGTAATTTTAGTAGTAATAGCTCTAGTGACAGAAGTGCAACTGAATACATGGAATGTAATTTTAGTAGTAGTAGCTCTAGTGACAGAAGTGTAACTTTGGATAATCAAATTATTAAAAAGTGTGAAAAATTTAGATATCTCGGGTCTGTTGTTAAAGTGATGGTGATGTTGATGGGGATGTTAATAGTACAATTCAAGTTGGTTGGTTGAAGTGGAGGAATGCTTTGGGCCTTTTGTGTGATAGAAAAGTATCACTTAGATTGAAAGGAAAATTTTATAAGATAATGGTGAGATCTGCAATGCTCTATGGCGCTTAATGTTGGCCTTTAAAAGAGAAACATAATACTAAGTTAAGTGTTGCTGAGATGATAATGATTAGGTGGATGAGTGGCTTTACATTTGAGACATAATGCAAAATGAATATAACCGTGATAGGGTTGGTGTAGCTCCAGTGATGGACACAATTAGAGAGAGTCGTCTTAGATGGTTTGGTCACATTAAACGTCGACCATCTGATGATCCGACTAGGAGAGTAGATATTTTAGATTCGACTTATGTTAAGAAAGGCAGAGGTAAACCTATGAAGACTTGGGCTTATAGTATAAAAAATGAACTTAATTTATTAAAACTAACTGAAAATATGACACTAAATAGGACGCAATGGAGAAAAATGATTCATGTAGCCGACCCCGTGTAATGGGATTAAGGCTTTGTTGTTGTTGTCGTTGTATACTTTCTAGCCTAAGGTGTCACAACACTCACTCATGATGCCCCGATACCAGAATATCTCTCTTTTATCTGCCTTAGTGTCTCGACACTCATCATTTTCTATAAATAGAAACTCATATCCTTTTATTTTCCTCACCATCCAAATATTCTCAGGCTTGGTTTTTTGTGCTTAGGCTATCTGGTGCTTTAATTTCCTTCATTTCTTAAAATTTTCCATGGTTTTAAAAATCGGAACGAACTGTGGTTGATTCGATCGGTTCAACCATGAACCAGTCAGCTGTGCAGTGCAGNGTCATATTTAATTAGTTAATTTGTCTTTCTCATGGTTATGGATGTTAATGTCAACACTTACGTTTTGTTTTACGTCATCTATCTCTATTTGTCGTTTATCAATTTTTAAGGGCACACATATCATTCATCATTTTGGACACATTTGCCTTCATCTCAAAATTATTAGGATTATATTTTCTTTCAACTTATCGCTACTATTTATATATCATGTAAATAATGATGATTTGTTGTTGGAATAAAGATATGGCTTGTATTCTCTCTCTTTGTGATTAATCATGGCTAGCGCTTTCTCTCTCTCTCTCAATCCATTTGAGTTGCTTGGCTTAGCCCTCGCTAAACCTGTGCAGTGCAACTGCTGATCTGCTTGTCTATCGTCCAAGAACAATTTCTGAATATGCTCTAAGAAGTTTATCTAGTAACATATCTATATTGAATTTAACTTGAATTTTGCCAGACAAAAAAACAGGTCTTAACTTTTAAATTTTGAATTTAGTAAATTTAGTTTCTTCTCAAAATTTTCTCAGGTTTGTCTTAAATTCAGGATTTACCAAGCAAATCCAGATTTACAGAATTTATTAAATTTGTTACTAAACAACCCTTAAAAAGACAGTTTTTTTTCTTCTGTGGTGAAGGATTATCCTCTTATTAAATATCTTTGTTCATAAACAGTTGTCATGCATATGCTAAATCATTAACATAATCTNACCAAGCAAATCCAGATTTACAGAATTTATTAAATTTGTTACTAAACAACCCTTAAAAAGACAGTTTTTTTTTCTTCTGTGGTGAAGGATTATCCTCTTATTAATTATCTTTGTTCATAAACAGTTGTCATGCATATGCTAAATCATTAACATAATCCATGTTTCAGATTATTTCAGTACATTCAAGGAGCCAATTTGAATTCCTCGAGAATCAGAATGACCACCCCTGTATTAACCAGTATTGTTCCGGATGCAGGGCCCCTGCATTCCTCAGCCTACTCTATCAGTTTCTATCNAACTTTCAAAAAAAAAAAAAAAAAAATCTTAAAAAAATATTTCTTTTGAAGTCATTTAATTATGAATTTTTCTCTGCTTTTAAAAATAAAGCTAGTTTTGAATAAATTGATAAGTGTGTGATGGTGCCTCGAGGTGGTGACCTATGAGTGTTTGTGCAATGATGGTGGTGGTCGATGGCTATTGGCAGTTGGAGGCGGCGGGTGGTCGTGTCTGAGGTGTCAGGTGGAGACATTAATAATGGGTGTTGATGGGTAATGGTGGTGTTAGTTATTTTTTAAAAAAATATTTAAAATAATTAAAATTATTTTAACTATTTGTAAAAACTTATATTTTTTTTTTAAATGCCGAAAATGTGTAAAATTAATATAGTAAAAAAATGACACCTTGGAAAAATGAATAAAGATAAATACTCATATGACCAAGCTTGTTTTGATAATATTTGTGATGGGTAAGGATATATAACAAATAATGAATATTAATCCAAGGATCATAATATATGATATTTATTGTAATGAAGGATGATACTAGCTCGGAGTAAGTATATGAATGATCAATTTTCATTAAAGGAATTCTAAATCTAAATTATTTGTAGTGTAATATATATCTATTTTTTGTATGATTAACATCATTCTCTACCTAATTGATAATTCAAAATTGCCTAGATTATATTAGTTCAAAATTTGAATAAATTTAATGTGTGAAATAATCATGTGCAAAGTAGTTTTTTAAATTAATTTAATCAAGTGATCAGATCAACAAGATTATCTGATATGAGTTTATGTAAATGAATCATACTATATGATCAACCGGCACTATTTTTTCAGAAAAAATTGGAGACAATAAGGAATATTAGAGGATAGAGAGTAGGGATTTCTCATGACAATCTTTTTAATTCTTTGTTTGAATAGAAGGAAGAGTGTTGGATTTCCCATTTCCCCTGAAGAAGAGTGACTTTCTTGCCTTACCATGGTGAACGAGAGAGCAGTGGAGATCTTAAGGGGAAGTTGTAGGGCATGGACTTAGCCCATTGCTGTAAAACCACAATAAAAATCAGTTATTATTTTTATTATCTTAATTATGTGATAGAGAATATGATAGTAGGTATGTTTTTTGCTTAAAAATTTACTTGTAAAACTTGATTATATACGTTATAAAAGTAGCTCGTGAAATTTTAGATCTATCATTTGATTGAAGACCTGGTTTTGATTATAGTTTATTAGGGTTTTTTTTCACACATTGATTCCTCTTTTTTGGGTGCACCACACCATTTAATTGCTATCAAAGTGTGTTGTTTGCTTGATGGTCTTACCATTGCTTGATGGTCTTACCACCGAAAAAAGAACCATATTTAATAAATTAGAAATAAAAGCGACATTGAAGGATTTTTTATTACCCGACTCCCACATCTTAATTACATCTCATTGGACTTATAGAAAAGTTAGAATGGCAACATTCATGCAATCTAGTGATAGTGGAACCTAGTAAAAATAGGATATGTACTTCCAAATAAATTTGAATTTGGAAAGCACGTCACATACGTTTTGATGCATGGATATATAAGCGCAAGTTTTTAAAAGTTATAAACTTTCTTTTTTGTGTCTAAAATTTCATAATTGCATATGTATTTCTACTTGTAAGACTAAAAGAATGATACAAGATATATTATGCATCACTTGTGGAAAGAACTTGTGAGGTAATAAAATCTCATATAATCTACTCATGATACATCTTAACATTCAACAACAAGAGAATGTTTTTAATATTGCTTGCTTGGAATGTGAACCATGTAAGAGCTAAAATTTTCACAGCTAACTCAACACTTGCCCGACCCTACCACGCGGACCCAACCTCTTGGTCTGAGACCTAGCCCTCATTTCCTGGTGGGTGGAAGACTCGCTGGAGTGCCTTGCCATCGACGGGCACTAACTTTACCGTTGCGTGGAAAATCGTGGACATCCTCTCCCTTGGCGAGGAGAGCTTCTTCCCGGACTTTGCCAAACAATGCGCAACTAACATGATGGTATACCCTCCTTGGATCCTTTCCTTTTCTTTCTTAGCTAGCCATAGGGTTAGTTGAGTGTTGACACGTGGGTTCGGTCACCCACATGGGGAGGATGTGTCCGGTCATCGTTAATCGATGTGATTGCCTCACCTATGTGATGGTCGTTGTTTTCCCTAGAGGAAGCCATAGGGTACGAGTACCATGTGTGGACTAACCCTTTGTAGAGTTGAGTGTTTCCTCTTGTTACGAACTCTAACACAAATCCCTATGGGTTGGAGTCCCTTTCTCCCCTTGCTTTGCTTTCCCCAACTTTCCTTGTAGAAGTCGGAATGTTAGGCTTTGTAAACTGAAAAAAGCTTTGTAGCTAGCTCGCTTTGTAAAGTCCTAAAAAATTTGTGAAATAGGAAAAACTTTGTAGTTAGTCCATTTCACAACATTGTGGAGAGTTTTCCCTCAAAATCTCGTGGGAGAAACTCTTCATATGCCTCGCCAAAGCAGAAGGTGGTTATGTTGCATATCCATATGTTCAAACCTTTTGGTACCTAAGTGAGGACGTTAGTGCGAGCTTGGTTTGCTATCGAGCGTGATTGCTTACATTAGTTAAACATCTTGTTTAAAGCATGTTGCATATCAATTTTCCTTGACCGGCAGCCCCATCCCTTCCAACATTTCACTTTGCGTCGATCTGCTGCTCTGACCCGGTCGGCACTTCACTTTGCCTCGACTGGCCGCCCCAGCCCAATCAACATGTCGCTTTACCTCGACTGGCTGCCCCGGCTCAGTCATCATGTCACTTTGCCTTAAATGGTCCCCCTGGTCTAGTCAACATAACACTTTGGTTCAATCGACCGCCCCAGCCTGGTTGACAGATCACCTGCCATAGTGCATGTTATGCATGTGCATGAGTTTGACTGCTTGCTTGTATGGTGCAATGCACCCTATATGTGTCTATCAGTATGTGTTTTTGGTCGTTATTGGGATAAGGTTTCATTCTCTCTAGTGGTGTCATATGCCCTAGGTGACTGAGCACAACACCTTTTGTGACGTGTGCTTTGCATGACATCTTGTGTGGTCTTCAACATTTGCTTGAGTTTCACTTTGAGTGCCCCTTCACACACCCCCCTGAGTCAGTGCCTCCATAGCATACCAAACACTTCTATCATCTGACTGTCTGCACTTACATTTGCGTGCTTGCATAGATAGTGAGTCAGACTTGATAAGAGAGTGAGTCTCGTGTCAGTCACAATGTCTTAACGAGCATTACTTGTCGGGTCGATCTCGGTGAGCAATATGAGTTAAGTCATCGAGGTTGACACTAGTATGACTATCCTAAGGATCTAAGGGATCTGACTTGTGCCACATTACATGTTACAGGTTTGCATTTAATTACCCTTATTTTAAAAACTAAAAAAAATTAAATTTTCTACTATTATTACATTTGCCATGATTTTAAAATAATGCATGTAGAGAACTATGTCGTATATAAGGCTAACTCATTTCAAAATCCACCTTGAGTGACATCTTTTGGCTCCCTTGGATCTTTAAGATAGGATCGGCAAGACTAACCCGTCAAAGTCATACTTTATCCGGAGACTTTACCCTATGCACTTGATGCAGGTTAGAACACATTTTGTTAGATGGTGTGCTAAACTAGGATTTAAAATGCTAGGTAGTTCCTTTTAACACCTCTGGCTATTATTCTGTGATTTTTTTTGCTCTTGTGCTTGTCATGTGTCACCTTTTTTGCACTTTTTGGTGTGTTTGCATGCTTGTTATGCATAGTAGTGTAGTAGAGTGTTCTTCTGCAGGGTGTCGTGCATATATGTGTGGCCACGACTTTCTAAATGCTCGGTTTCTAATTTAATTTTTATATCTTCTCTTTTATTGCAGTTATGAACGCAAGCATACATATCGCTCAAGTAATACAGGGCTTTAGTGAAGTCCTGGTTATCGATCCTATAGGGAATACAAGGGAGCTTTAAAATGCAAAGCATAGTGCAGAAAGCCAATATCCAGTTCACAAAGCGCGTACTAAAAATATTAAAGTCACTAATAGTATAAAGACGATTAAATATTCAAATTCATTAAAGTACAAACTAAGCTTCTAAGAAAGTTATCTAACGTGAAACTAAGTTTTTGTGTTGCAAGTTTTAAATATGGAGAAGACGTCCTCCCCTTTACAATGATGTTTTAATGAGTGAAAGATAAAGATTAGTAGGATATTTTGTTGTGCCAAGTCAGAACATTCCTAATCTTTGCCCTCTTTCAAGTGTTGCCAAAAACATTAACTAATCTTAGGTTTATCTCCTAAATCAATAATTAGGCTAGGAGGATACTGGCTGTCACTCCAGAGCTCCCACTTCCCTTCCCCTGAAGGCTAGCTCTTGCTTTAGTTTACAAACACTATGACTAAATTGGAGATTTTAGCATGTCACTCTAAAATCTCTAATTTTACGCCTAATAAAATATATTTTCACTGTTGTTGTAGAATACATAGCCCTATCAGATCATATGATTCACAACAAATCTTAACAATTCAATTGGCGAGATCAAAAAGTAAATGAAGCTCTAAGTGTAAAATCATCACAACATTTTGGCATGAATTCAGCACAAACAATCTAAATCATCACATCAACACATCTCATTGCTAGGAGAAAGACAAAGAAATCTACTTAGAACTCATGAGGAAGATACAAAAAATAAGGATTTTATATTTAAAAGCAACTTCATACAACCATAAGAAGTAAATACAACTTATCCCAAGTTCTTCCCCAAGCAAATCCCTTGAAGTTCCTTTGAATTCTCTTCTCTCTTTACAACTCCACACAATTCCTTCTTTAGATGAATAAGGGAGAAGAAATCTCTCACTTTCCTTCTCCTTCTACACTCCTTAGAGAGGAATCCAACACAAACCCTAACTCTCTCACACTCTCCAAACAAGATGAAACACTCTCCCCTACACTCACACCATCGAATTTGGGCACCAAAAGCAGTTTAAATTCATTTAGAACAAATTCTCCAAGAGATTTCCCAAGAACCCTTTCAAAATTCATCCAAATACATTGAATTTGGGCATAAGTTGGCTTTGGGCGCCGCCCGCCGACACCCATTTTGGCGCCATCAGCGCCCGTAGGCAGTTTTGGTTACTTTGTCTCTTTTTGCTTCAAATTTGTTCCTTTTTTGCTTCCTTTGGCTCCAAACACCTAAAATCATCATACCTATAAAAAAAACATAAAAAATTATCTTTCTTTAAAGTGCATTATCACCAAAAATGAGAAAAAATATGTATAAGAAATCTAACATATTTTTGGTGTGTCAAAATCTCCCAAGCTTAACTATTATTTGTCCTCAAGTAATTTTTCTACTACATAAAATTATGATTCATGAAAGAGAACTTCACTTTAAGGATATCAGAATTTTTGATTTAAATGAATATAATAGCAAGACTTTCAGAAAGGTTAATCATAATTCAGATCAAAATTATAGTTGCAAGATCATCACATCATCAAGTCTAGGAGTTCTAGTCTCATATTTATTTCAAGAATAACTATAATTTGTCACAATAAGTGCACAATGAAGAATAATATGAAAAATAAATCCATGAGAACTCTATTAGTAAGGATGCTAATACTTTAAATATAAGTTCAAAAATGTTCTTAAATTCTTTCCTTTAAGTTGATTCCAGTGAAGCCAATTTTTTATTAGACATCTCCTTAAGCTTCTCCTCACTTATACTTTAATTTTCTTTTCTATATCTGAATTGTTTTTTAATCCTTTCCTTTTTCTTTTCTCTCTTTCTTTTTCTTTTGAGATTGTTTTTCAATCCTTCTTTTTCTTTTCAAGTGAGGATCACTATATTTAGATAGCCTTTAATAATTTTAAATTTCACTTTCCTCCCATTAAAGTTGGAACTTGTGAAATTCCTTTATTTATAAATGTATATTAGCTTTTAAATGATTCATCATAAAGTCTCACTTTCCACCAAACTTTAATTACTTGTGCCCACACCTTCACAACCGAGAAAGAAGCCAAAGCCCCATAAAATCCCCTTCTGAAATAGCCTCTACAATAGCTCTACACCAACACCCAAATCCGGCCGTGATCGAAATCATATCTAGGCCTCACACCAAGACCAGAGACTCAATCCCTAGCCTCTTTGGATCACAACAAATGTGCCGAGACCCTCTAATCAAAGCTTCACTTCTTAGAGCAAAGGTATAAAAATTCTCTTCCTCCCAAGCCCATTTTGATTCTCCATTTAATTAGGCTTAATTTAATTGCATGATTATAGTATGGATGTGTTTGTCTCACTTAGACGAGTCCATAGGATCAAACCCGAAGTGATTTGGTTGAGTCTAGGTCGAGATCTTAAGGTTTTAGTGTGGACGGTCACGAGATCACTCAATCAGGGACGATGAAGGGGAGCCATTTGATCAAGCGTGTATCGAATGGATGGAGGAGATCGAGCCGGAAAGCGCTTCAGAGCATAAATTGAGGGCCGAGTTAGCGCTAAGGCGGATGACGACGTTAAATGGGAGCGCACCGCGTGGAGTTCGGAGCTGCCTAAGATCTACATGGCGCCGCGCTGTTTAAATAGATAAATAGGGATTTTTCCTCTTTATTTAAATACCCCTAATTTAAAAAATTCATATCTTGGTGTAGAAAAATCACAAAAATAAAATAAAAATACATTCTTGCTCAGTGAACAGAGGGGAATAATGTGGAAATAATTTTAGGTCCATGTGATGCATATTTTATTTTTATTTAATTAGACACTGATTTGAATCTTTTGATTCTCCATGCATATAGGCATTTCATTATAGCTTGGAATTTTAGCATGTTGTTGCCTCTATCTTAGTGAACATTCCTTGATTTTTCCAAAGTTAGAGGAGGTCCCTAGGCAGAAAATCACATTTTTCAAGTTTATGTGCATTATTTGCTTAAAATAATCATGGAAATTAGCATGTTGCTTAGAAAAATCCAAGAAAATTTTGGAAGGTTTACTATGACCAAAGAACCCTTGGAAAATTCTCATAAGCCAAGTCATTCAAAATACACTTAATCTTTACAAACCCTAAATCATTGAGATAATTAATTTTGAAAAATACAAAAAAAAATGACTTGATTTTTTATCTTCACTACTTTTTAAGATCCAGAGAACTCACCATAAAAATTTCAAAGCATTTTAAGTTCATTTGATAACTTAAATTGATTTTTTAAGTTAAATAACATTTTTGGCACAAAAATGATTTTTAAAAATCAAAATATAACTTGAAAAATTATAAAACTTGGTTTTTTTTAGTTCTCTGTTAATGATATTTAAAATAAAAACTTGATTTTTAGTCTATTTTAAATATTTAAATAATTAAAAATCCATAAAAATCACAAAAAATAATAAAATTCATGAAAATATTCTAAATTGTTTTCTAAGCACTTAGGAACAATTGTAATATTTTTCCTGGTTTTCTAAATGAAGATACTGAATTTTAAAGCTTAAAAATGATATTTAAAGGCTAAAAATGGGTTTTCATTAAGAATAATTCCAATAAAGCAAATAAAACTCAAAAATTATAAAGTCTTCTCTTATGAGTTCTCTGACCTCAGGAGGATTTTTCAAAAATACAAAACTTAATTTTCCCCATTTGAAATATTTTATATTTAATAAATACCTCAAAACTTAAAATAATTCTTAAAATTCAGATAAAATTAAAAAAATCATGAATTTGGTTCAAAGGCTTCTCTAGTCTAAGCCTACCTCCTATAAAAATTTCAAGGGCTTAGGATTTACCTTGGTAAAGTTAGAAATTTTCTTTAAAAAATCCTATTTTTGCATGAAAATAATTATATAAAATAAATTAAATTTTGAAAAATCACATTTTCTTCTCTAATGTCTTAATTGACCCATGAATGAAGTAGGATAAAAATTTCAAAGTTATTTGAACTGAATTTGGCAAATTATGAAGTGTTAGAGCCTTTATGGGCAAATGTGTATTTTTGGCACCTTAGCCTTAGTTAGCATTTAGGCTTAATTCAAGGAGGGAAATGGGTAACCTCTGATCTTAATTTGGATGTTTGAAACACAAGGGGTTAATTGGTAGAAACCAATCTCACTTCCTTAATTAAAGATAAGTTAATAAATTTCTAAATTATTAAAATTTAGAAGTTTATTAAAATAAAATGAACCTAAGGCTTAAGGGTATGACTTTTTGAAGTCAATAACTAATCAATTTAATACCTCTATTTTGATTTTCAAATAAAATTCAAATCATGATTTTTTACCACCTAAAGCTTAACATTTTCAAAACTAACAGACACTCACCTAGGTCTTAAGAGCTTAGTAGTGACTTAGGCTAAATCAAGTTTCATTTAAATAAGGATTAGAAAAGTAAACATCTTTCAAACACTACAAGCCCAATTATAACCAAAATTTGGTTAAGTGTTCCAATAACACTAACTTGCCTCTTTAAAAGTCTTCACCCACATAATTTGCAAAATTAAATTATAGATGATAATTACTCTTACTCTGGGAGAAAATAAATACATCAATGTTCATTGAGCACCAAGGGTATTTACAGGATGAATTATTAAGCAACATAATAAGTTTAAAAGAACTTGGGATTTTCCATCAGGCAGCGAAAAGTAGCACAGACCTGCTTCTTTCTCTAGATCTGTTGGATACCTCGGAGATCTACTAAACTTAGTATATTTTGCTTGGCAACATCATCCTTAATTAAACTCCTAAGGACCCACCAAGATATGACCCAGGGTTAGGTAGGTTGCCAAGAGTTTACTTTCATGTTCCATATAAACTGCTTTAACATGCCTTTTGAGTTTCAGGTGGTGGAACGAGAAGACTCGTCAGGTACAATTTTATAGTTTTCAGCGTTGTCTTTCTTATACTTTCATACTGTGCTTTTATACCTGTAAACTTGCATGCTAAACAACGATGTCACCCTGCATGAAAACTAAAACTATCAGGATAGCCACAATACCAAAAATAAAATCAAAATCAACCAAGATAACATTCACCTCCACAACATTCAAAATATAAAACAACTCAAAATTTAATCACAAGCATCACACAAAACTACAACTTCAACTAAATTAAGACGTCTCTATCGGATGATCGGGAACTTCTCGGAGAAGGTAACCTACGTTGCTAACAAAGCTTCCCACGGTCTAAATGAAATTATGGAACTCATTAAGTTGAGTTTAGTAAGTTCATTTGAACTAAGTGAATTCAATAGAAAATAGTGGTGCCGGAACGAGGGAACAGTAGGATCACATTTGGACTAAGTGAATCCAATAGAAAATAGTGATGCCGGAACGAGGGAACCGTAGGACCCAAACCGGTGTCGCTCTAATCAACTTTAACATGCCCCCATAAAATTTAAAGAACTTCAACCATATGGCCACCTGATTTGATACCATAACTTTACACACTAGAAAACTCAAACTCGTCGCGGCAGAGAGCTTGGAGCTAGCATGGTGGGCAGCACAGCCATCTTCAACAACAAAACTTGTCTTCCCCAGCTAAACCAATCTTCCTTCCTCAGACTAAAACAACAAAGCCATAAGACTTCAAGGTTGCTTGCTTATGCAACATAAATCCACACTTTATCTTTAGGCCTTTGTACATCCCTGTTATACAATATAAGCCCTAACTCGTCTTAGGATTTCGAGATTGTCGTTTGTCACAACCTAAACGCTCACATCTTTCAGGCTATTTGTGTGATCGTTTCACACGAATGTAAGCCCTAAATAATAAAATTGATAGGATGAAACACTTAAATATTTCTCCTCAGAAACTGAAGCCAAACATTAAGCTAGCTTGGGAAGACACCGGGGTTCTCCTCTGGATCCATGACATCCCCTAGTTCTTCCTCCTTTGAACTCTACAACAAAATATTCCAAATTTGAACCAATCCCCTTTCACACTTCTACGTCCGATCTTATTGAAAAGTCTTACCCTTTGAAACTCCTTGAAGATAATATTTCCTGATTCTGATTTCGTTGAAGAGTCCTACTCTTTGAAATTACTTGAAGATAATATTTCCTGATTTTTATCATTGAAAAGTCCTACCCTTTGAAACTCCTTGAAGATAATATTTCCTGATTTTTATCGAGAGCTAGAGTCCTACCCTTTGAAATTCCTTGAAGATAATATTTCCTGATTTTTATCGAGAGTCTTCTACTACCCTTTGAAATTCCTTGAAGATAATATTTCTTGATTTTTATTGAGAGTCTTCTTAGATACTTTGGTCATTTAAGATGTAATTAACTATAGGGGCTTGCCCTTATAAGAAGCATGTCCGAATCCAGCTTAATATAAACCCTATTTAATTTTTTATATTAAATAAGGGAACTTGTCGGCAAATATAAAGGTTTTGCAGACCAAACAGACATCATATAATATTAAATAGGGGAACTTGTCGGCAAATACAAAGGTTTCGCAGACCAAACAGACGTCATATATCCCTTAGTTTATTTGATCGAGCCTCATCCTCAAGTATTATCCTTTGGGATAGATACAGGATTTGAGGTACAGTGCTCTTTCATTTTAAACTATGAAAAATCCTTCGGGATAGATACAATAGTGCTCTTTCATTTAAACTATAAAAAATATGGGGTCAGTTTGATTTCATATTTTTCTAAACAATTTAAACTATGAAAAATATGAGGTCAGTTTGATTTCATATTTTTCTAAAACTAAATATATATGTAAATTAAAACGTCCTTCCGAAGCGGGGGACGAGATTTCGATTCCGGTGACTGATAGCTTCTTACGGGCAACTCCCCCACCAAAAAGAGCGCCGACAATCCTCAATGGTACTTAATGAATGCATTTTCGTTGGCGTTGTTACGGAAGCACTGCCTGCAACACATGAGCATGTATTTACAGATCAAACCATGCACATTACCGTAGACACGATAAGCACGAAATCCCAACCCATAGTTCTTCAGATGTGAATTCTAAACGTTAGAGTGGCTCATGTCACGTAGTTGAATATAGGATCAGAAATGCCTTAGCTTTAGATTATCAAGAGTCGTCGGACACCAAATTTAAGTTATCGTTTGCACACTAGGGGTTTTAGACAAGTGCACGTATCGTTCAAGTAATATAGTGTTTTCTTTAAAACTTAGAGTATCGATCTAGCAGACCTTAAACTAATTCTAGTCTACTACTATTAGATCTTAGTTTGGAATGTCGATTAAGGGTATTTTTCTAACAACTACTCCTAAATACAAAAATAAATCTAAAGATAAACATAACTAGATAAATTGGTTTGGTGAATTTTGAGTTGTAAAAACCACCTTTCTCTTGCGATGACCTAGATAAGGTTTTGGAATGAAATGCTTAGAGTTTAATGTAGTCTGTGACAATAAGAACAAACCTATTTTTTACCCTCTTTCAAGTGCATAAAGAATATTAGCTAACCTAAAGTTAAGTTCCTAAATCTAAGGTTATGCTGGGTAGGTTCTAGCATGTCACCCTCATTGTGCCCTCTCTTTAGGTCTAAATGGTCCTGAAGTTCCAAACTCTAGATCAAATTGGTAAGAATCTAGACTGTCATCCTAGAAACACCAATTTACACCAAATCAATGAATATTTTCTTAACATTGCATTGTCACCTAAACTACTCTACAATAACTAATTGGACAATGTGAGTGCACTCTAGTTGTGAAAGTCACCCCTCTTCCGATCTTAGTTTCAACTTACAACAANAAGCAGCTTCCTGGAGCAGCGCAGCTGCAGCTGAAAAGCTGAGAAGCTGCAGCTGCGCCAAACAGAGCCTAATAGTGCCATAGCGCCGGAGGAGCAGCACCACAGTGCCCTATATGGAGCATTTATGGCAAAAACCCTAGGCAAGACACTGCGGCGCCCGAAACAAGTGCCCCAACTCCACTAATATAGCACCACAACGCACGTGGTATAGCACTCCAATGCCCAAATTTAATGATTTCAGCACCACGCCTTAGGAGTGGAACTGCAGAGTCGAGCTTTTAACGTCGTAGATCTTAGAATAGCAATGCTCTAGTGCCCAGAAGCAATGTCGCTGCATTTTAGACCTGAGCCTAGATGTAATGCCTGGGCTTCCCATTTGAGCATTGTGGCGCCACATCGTGGCGGCCCGGCACCTATAGACGACATTGGGCACTTTCTAACTGATGCTGACATGGAGGAATACTTTCTTTATAAGTGAAGTTTCAGGCGGCAGAGAGGGATGTTGGAGACATTCCTAAGATATGAAAACACTTTTGTAGCCCTCTTAGGCGGTGGAGGTTATTTTAGGAGTGTTGTGAGGTTTGTGCTTCTGTAGTGAGTGAAATTTGAGAGTAAAACAAGTGGAGCAAATTGAGAAGGAAGAATTGCTTGGATCATGAAGATTTACTTTGATTTTTTATATTTCTTCTTCATTTGTAAATTGTCTTTTATTTTCAATGGAATTGAATGCTCTCTCTTCACTCATGATGTGGGACTAGAGTAATTTCTTTTTTGAGTTGGTTGCGGAAGGTTAATTGTGAATTCATTTTAGATTTCTGTGAAATAGCAATATTGTCAATAGATGTTTGTAATCACATAAAGGAATTGGGAATACTGTGAATCCTTACAAGTTTAAGGAAACTTAATCATAATATGAGATTTCATTGCTTGTTATATCTCGGAAGAAATAAGTACTTGTCCTTGATTGTGAACTATTTTAGGAAGAACCTAGTGGGGGATCTTTAAACTTTTACATATATCAATTCAAAGAATTGTTTTTCACATTAGCAACACTCCTAACCTTTAATTTTTCACTTTAAAATTTAGGACCTATAGAAAACTTTTCAAAAATCTTAAATCTTTTGAATTAAATTAAAATTAGTAATTCAATGCTTAATATAATTTGATAAGTAACAAGTTCCTCGTGTGATTGATAGCTCGGACTAAAAAATCTGTATATTTTTTAATTGACATATATAATTACATGATTAATGTGTGCGTCCATGCATTGTGGATTCATTCACATGTGAGGTTTGTTAGAATCTAAGGAGATTTGATTTTTCCAAGAATGAGGCCTGAGAGATTTCCGACTCAAACTCTCAAAAAGCAAACTTCTAAAATATAGTGTGATTGATCTTTAATCTTTCAATGAACGCTGGAATTTATCTAATAATATTCAATGTGATAGATTTGACTTTGTACAATGGAAATGCTACAAATGATATTGTTGATGCTTTGCTTGTAGTTGCCTATTATCATGCAGGTAGATTCTATTTATATCTTCATTAGCAGTTCCTTTGTCAACTCATCCTTGATCTCAACATTCTGATTATATATTGGATTACTATTTCACTTGCATTACAGACGGAGTGCGACAATTCCTTATTTGTGGGAAGGGTATGTTGTCTTTGGCAAGCATTCTTCTTTATTATGGTTCCTTTCTACTTCTCTATTTTCCTTGAAAATCCTAAAATTAAATAGCTTCAACGAACTTTTACTGTTTCTCCATTCCCCTGAGCCTTATTTACTCTATTCCCAGCTTTCTTTCTAATATCTTTATTCCTGATTTTTAGTGTATTATGGTTTATAATGGCAACTTTCTTGGGCATTTCAAATGTTGGTATTCAGTTCTACAATACAAATATATAATTTCTATTTCAGTGAATGTGATATTTCTAAAACCTCTCTAAAGTTACCAACGTATTTGCAAGAGGCTAAGTTTTTGTGAAAATTTTGTGTTGTCATACACTACGTCTATATTCTACAAAGAGTCATGAGCTGTTGCCCTTGTTAGTTTAGTCATATTTAATTAGTTAATTTGTCTTTCTCATGGTTATGGATGTTAATGTCAACACTTACGTTTTGTTTTACGTCATCTATCTCTATTTGTCGTTTATCAATTTTTAAGGGCACACATATCATTCATCATTTTGGACACATTTGCCTTCATCTCAAAATTATTAGGATTATATTTTCTTTCAACTTATCGCTACTATTTATATATCATGTAAATAATGATGATTTGTTATTGGAATAAAGATATGGCTTGTATTCTCTCTCTTTGTGATTAATCATGGCTAGCGCTTTCTCTCTCTCTCTCAATCCATTTGAGTTGCTTGGCTTAGCCCTCGCTAAACCTGTGCAGTGCAACTGCTGATCTGCTTGTCTATCGTCCAAGAACAATTTCTGAATATGCTCTAAGAAGTTTATCTAGTAACATATCTATATTGAATTTAACTTGAATTTTGCCAGACAAAAAAACAGGTCTTAACTTTTAAATTTTGAATTTAGTAAATTTAGTTTCTTCTCAAAATTTTCTCAGGTTTGTCTTAAATTCAGGATTTACCAAGCAAATCCAGATTTACAGAATTTATTAAATTTGTTACTAAACAACCCTTAAAAAGACAGTTTTTTTT
>JXCR01144253.1:300798-320017 GCA_002079205.1 Phalaenopsis hybrid cultivar | reverse complement strand
ACAAAAACTCATATTCCATTGCTCAGTATAATTCTCCTTTTCATTTCGTCGGTCGGATTAATGAAGTGTGGGCTGATATCGATGCATCGAAGATGCCGGGTTGCGAATCGGGTCGTGTTGCTGCCTATTGAAAGCTTGGAAGTATGCTGCATTTGACAAGATGTGAGAAGTTTGAGCTCCCGGAAAAAAAAATGAATAATGTTNTCATTTTGTCGGTCGGATTAATGAAGTGTGGGCTGATATCGATGCATCGAAGATACCGGGTTGCGAATCGGGTCGTGTTGCTGCCTATTGAAAGCTTGGAAGTATGCTTCATTTGACAAGATGTGAGAAGTTTGAGCTCCAGGAAAAAAAAAATGAATAATGTCTGATATTGCATGTATCAGAATATTGTAATTTGTAAATTTTGTAAGGTTAAATGCAGATGGGAGAAGGAGGTGCCGAACCTCTTGGATCCTGTGGTCATAATGATGGTATCGTTTCAGAATGTTGCAATGTCTTAATGTTTCAAAGTAGTGAAGGCGTTTTTATGGCCATCTGANGATCCTCTTGGATCCTGTGGTCATAATGATGGTATCGTTTCAGAATGTTGCAATGTCTTAATGCTTCAAAGTGGTGAAGGCGTTTTTATGGCCATCTGCTTATTTTTAGTAGTTTTTAGTAGGGTTGTCATTAAGCCTCAACTTTCAAAAAAAAAAAAAAAATAAATATCTTAAAAAAATATTTCTTTTGAAGTCATTTAATTATGAATTTTTCTCTGCTTTTAAAAATAAAGCTAGTTTTGAATAGATTGATATGTGTGTGATGGTGCCTCGAGGTGGTGACCTATGAGTATTTGTGCAATGATGGTGGTGGTCGATGGCTATTGGCAGCTGGAGGCTGCGGGTGGTCGTGTCTGAGGTGTCAGGTGGAGACATTAATAATGGGTGTTGATGGGTAACGGTGGTGTTAGTTATTTTTTAAAAAAAGTATTTAAAATAATTAAAATTATTTTAACTATTTGTAAAAAGTTATATTTTCTTAAAAATGTCGAAAATGTATAAAATGAATATAGTTAAAAAAAAATTACACCTAGGAAAAATGAATAAAGATAAATACTCATATGACCAAGCTTGTTTTGATAATATTTATTTGTGATGGGTAAGGATATATAACAAATAATGAATAGTAATCCAAAGATCATAATATATGATATTTATTGTAATGAAGGATGATACTAGCTCGGTGTAAGTATGTGAATGATCAATTTTCATTAAAGGAATTCTAAATCTAAATTATTTGTAGTGTACAATATATTTTTTTTTTGTATGATTAACATCATTCTCTACCTAATTGATAATTCAAAATTGCCTAGATTATATTAGTTCAAAATTTGAATAAATTTAATGTGTGAAATAATCATGTGCAAAGTAGTTTTTTAAATTAATTTAATCAAGTGATCAGATCAACAAGATTATCTGATATGAGTTTATGTAAATGAATCATACTATATGATCGAACGACACTATTTTTTCTGAAAAAATTGGAGACAATAAGGAATATTAGAGGATAGAGAGTAGGGATTTCTCATGACAATTTTTTTAATTCTTTGTTTGAATAGAAGGAAGAGTGTTGGATTTCCCACTTTCCATTGAAGAAGAGTGACTTTCTTGCCTTACCATGGTGAACGAGAGAGCAGTGGAGATCTTAAGGGGAAGTTGCAGGGCATGGACTTAGCCCATTGCTGTAAAACCACAATAAAAATTAGTTATTATTTTTATTATCTTAATTATGTGATAGAGAATATGATAGTAGGTATGTTTTTTGCTTAAAAAATTACTTGTAAAACTTGATTATATATGTTATAAAAGTAGCTTGTGAAATTTTAGATCTATCATTTGATTCAAGGACCCGGTTTTGATTATAGTTTATTAGGTTTTTTTTTCACACATTGATTCCTCTTTTTTGGGTGCACCACACCATTTAATTGCTATCAAAGTGTGTTGTTTGCTTGATGGTCTTACCACCGAAAGAAGAACCACATTTAATAAATTAGAAATAAAAGCGACATTGAAGGATTTTTTATTACTCGACTCCCACATCTTAATTACATCTCATTGGACTTATAGAAAAGTTAGAATGGCAACATTCATGCAATCTAGTGATATTGGAACCTAGTAAAAATAGGATATGTACTTATAAATAAATTTGAATTTGGAAAGCACGTCACATACGCTTTGATGCATGGATATATAAGCGCAAGTTTTTAAAAGTTATAAACTTTTTTTTTTGTGCCTTAAATTTCATAATTGCATATGTATTTCTACTTGTAAGACTAAAAGAATGATACAAGATATATTATGCATCACTTGTGGAAAGAACTTGTGAGGTAACAAAATCTCATATAATCTACTCATGATATGTTGTAAACATCTTAACATTCAACAACAAGAGAATGTTTTTAATATTGCTTGCTTGGAATGTGAACCATGTAAGAGCTAAAATTTTCACAGCTAACTCAACACTTGCCCGACCCTACCACGCGGACCCAACCTCTTGGTCTGAGACCTAGCCCTCATTTCCTGGTGGGTGGAAGGCTCGCTGGAGTGCCTTGCCATCGACGGGAACTAACTTTACCGTTGCGTTGAAAATTGTGGACATCCTCTCCCTTGGCGAGGAGAGCTTCTTCCCAGACTTTGCCAAACAATGAGCACTAACATGATGGTATACCCTCCTTGGATCCTTTCCTTTTCTTTCTTAGCTAGCCATAGGGTTAGTTGAGTGTTGACACATGGGTTCGGTCACCCAAATGGGGAGGATGTGTCCGGTCATCGTTAATCGATGTAATTGCCTCACCTATGTGATGGTCGTTGTTTTCCCTAGAGGAAGCCATAGGGTACGAGTACCATGCGTTGACTAACCCTTTGTAGAGTTGAGTGTTTCCTCTTGTTACAAACTCTACCACAAATCCCTATGGGTTGGAGTCCCTTTCTCCCCTTGCTTTGGTTTCCCCAACTTTCCTTGCAGAAGTCGGAATGTTAGGCTTTGTAAACTGAGAAAAGCTTTGTAGCTAGCTCGCTTTGTAAAGTCCTAAAAAATTTGTGAAATAGGAAAAACTTTGTAGTTATTCCATTTCACAACATTGTGGAGAGTTTTTCCTCAAAATCTCGTGGGAGAAACTCTTCATATGCCTCGCCAAAGCAGGAGGTGGTTATGTTGCATATCCATATGTCCAAACCTTTTGGTACCTAAGTGAGGACGTTAGTGCGAGCTTGGTTTGCTATCAAGCGTGATTGCTTACATTAGTTAAATATCTTGTTTAAAGCATGTTGCATATCAATTTTCCTTGACCGGCAGCCCCAACCCTTCCGACATTTCACTTTGCCTCGATCTGCTGCCCTGACCCGGTCGGCACTTCACTTTGCCTCGATTGGTCGCCCCGACTCAATCAACATGTCGCTTTACCTCGACTGGCTGCCTCGTCTCAGTCATCATGACGCTTTGCCTTGAATGGTCCCCCTGGTCTAGTCAACATAGCACTTTGGTTCAATCGACCGCCCCAGCCTGGTTGACAGATCACCTGCATAGTGCATGTTATGCATGTGCATGAGTTTGACTGCTTGCTTGTATGGTGCAATGCACCCTATATGTGTCTATCAGTATGTGTTTGTGGTCGTTATTGGGATAAGATTTCATTCTCTCTAGTGGTGTCATATGCCCTAGGTGACTGAGCACAACACCTTTTGTGATGTGTGCTTTGCATGACATCTTGTGTGGTTTGAGTGCCCCTTCACATACCCCCCTGAGTCAGTGCCTCCATAGCATACCAAACACTTCTATCGTCTGACTGTCTGCACTTACATTTTCCTGCTTGCATAGATAGTGAGTCAGACTTGATAAGAGAGCGAGTCTCGTGTCAGTCGCAATGTCTTAACGAGCATTACTTGTCGGGTCGATCCATGTGAGCAATATGAGTTAAGTCATCGAGGTTGACACTAGTATGACTGTCCTAAGGATCTAAGGGATCTGACTTGTGCCACATTACATGTTACAGACTTGCATTTAATAACCCTTATTTTAAAAACTAAAAAAAATTAAATTTTCTACTATTATTACATTTGTCATGAATTTAAAATAATGCATGTAGAGAACTATGTCGTATATAAGGCTAACTCATTTCAAAATCCACCTTGAGTGACATCTTTTGGTTCCCTTGGATCTTTAAGATAGGATCGACAAGACGAACCCGTCAAAGTCATACTTTATCCAGAGACTTTACCCTATGCACTTGATGCAGGTTAGAACACATTTTGTTAGATGGTGTGCTAAGCTAGGATTTAGAATGCTAGGTAGTTCCTTTTAACACCTCTGACAATTATTCTGTGATTTTTTTTGCTCTTGTGCTTGTCATGTTTCACCTTTTTTGCACTTTTTGGTGTGTTTGCATGCTTGTTATGCATAGTAGTGTAGTAGAGTGTTCTTCTGCAGGGTGTCGTGCATATATGTGTGGCCACGACTTTCTAAATGCTCAGTTTCTAATTTAATTTTTATATCTTCTCTTTTATCGCAGTTATGAACGCAAGTATACATATCGCTGAAGTAATACAGGACTTTAGTGAAGTCCTGGTTATCGATCCTATAGGGAATACAAGGGAGCTTTAAAATGCAAAGCATAGTGCAGAAAGCCAATATCCAGTTCACAAAGCGCGTACTAAAAATATTAAAGTCACTAATAGTATAAAGACGATTAAATATTCAAATTCATTAAAGTACAAACTAAGCTTCTAAGAAAGTTATCTAACGTGAAACTAAGTTTTTGTGTTGCAAGTTTTAAATATGGAGAAGACGTCCTCCCCTTTACAATGATGTTGTAATGAGTGAAAGATAAAGATTAGTAGGATATTTTGTTGTGCCAAATCAGAACATTCCTAATCTTTGCCTTCTTTCGAGTGTTGCCAAAAACATTAACTAATCTTAGGTTTATCTCCTAAATCAATAATTAGGCTAGGAGGATACTGGCTGTCACTCTAGAGCTCCCACTTCCCTTCCCCTGAAGGCTAGCTCTTGCTTTAGTTTACAAACACTAGGACTAAATTGGAGATTTTAGCACGTCACTCTAAAATCTCTAATTTTACGCCCAATAAAATATATTTTCACTGTTTTTATAGAATACATAGCCCTATCAAATCATATGATTCACAACAAATCTTAACAATTCAATTGGCCAGATCGAGAAGTAAATGAAGCACTAAGTGTAAAATCATCACAACATTTTGGCATGAATTCGACACAAACAATCTAAATCATCACATCAACACAACCCATTTCTAGGAGAAAGACAAAGAAATATACTCAGAACTCATGAGGAAGATACAAAAAATAAGGATTTTATATTTAAAAGCAACTTCATACAACCATAAGAAGTAAATACAACTCATCTCAAGTTCTTCCCCAAGCAAATCCCTTGAAGTTCCTTTGAATTCTCTTCTCTCTTTACAACTCCACACAATTCCTTCTTTAGATGAATAAGGGAGAAGAAATCTCTCACTTTCCTTCTCCTCCTACACTCCTTAGAGAGGAATCCAACACAAACCCTAACTCTCTCACACTCTCCAAACAAGATGAAACACTCTCCCCTACACCCACACCATCGAATTTGGGCACCAAGAGCAGTTTAAATTCATTTAGAACAAATTCTCCAAGAGATTTCCCAAGCACCCTTCCAAAATCTGTCCAAATACATTGAATTTGGGCATAAGTTGGCTTTAGGTGCCGCCCGACGACACCCATTTTGGCGCCATCAGCGCCCGTAGGCAGTCTTGGTTACTTTGTCTCTTTTTGCTTCAAATTTGTTCCTTTTTTACTTCCTTTGGCTCCAAACACATAAAATCATCATACCTATAAAAAAAACATAAAGAATATCTTTCTTTAAAGTGCATTATCACAAAAAATGAGTAAAAATATGTATAAGAAATCTAACATATTTTTGGTGTGTCAAAATCTCCCAAACTTAACTATTATTTGTCCTCAAGTAATTTTTCTACTACATAAAATTATGATTCATGAAAGAGAACTTCACTTTAAGGATATCAGAATTTTTGATTTAAATGAATATAATAGCAAGACTTTCAGAAAGGTTAATCATAATTCAGATCAAAATTATAGTTGCAAGATCATCACATCATCAAGTCTAGGAGTTCTAGTCTCATATTTATTTCAAGAATAACTATAATTTGTCACAATAAGTGCACATGGAAGAATAATATGAAAAATAAATCCATGAGAACTCTATTAGTAAGGATGTTAATACTTTAAATATAAGTTCAGAAATGTACTTAAATTCTTTCCTTTAAGTTGATTCCAGTGAAGCCAATTTTTTATTAGACATCTCCTTAAGCTTCTCCTCACTTATATTTTAATTTTCTTTTCAATATCTGGATTGTTTTTCAATCCTTTCCTTTTTCTTTTCTCTCTATTTTTTTTCTTTTGGTATTGTTTTTCAATCCTTCTTTTTCTTTTCAAGTGAGGATTACTATATTTAGATAGCCTTTAATAATTTTGAATTTCACTTTCCTCCCATTAAAGTTGGAACTTGTGAAATTCTTTTATTTATAAATGTATATTAGCTTTTAAATGATTCATCATAAAGTCTCACTTTCCACCAAACTTCAATTACTTGTGCCCACACCTTCACAACCGAGAAAGAAGTCAAAGCCCCATAAAATCCCCTTCTGAAATAGCCCCTAAAATAGCTCTAGACCAACACCCAAATCTAGTCGTGATCGAAATCATATCTAGGCCTCACACCAAGACCAAAGACTCAATCCCTAGCCTATTTGGATCACAACAAATGTGTCGAGACCCTCTAATTAAAGCTTCACTTCTTNAAACCCAAAGTGATTTGGTTGAGTCTAGGTCGAGATCTTAAGGTTTTAGTGTGGACGGTCACGAGATCACTCAATCAGGGACGATGAAGGGGAGCCATTTGATCAAGCGTGTATCGAATGGATGGAGGAGATCGAGCCGGAAAGCGCTTCAGAGCATAAATTGAGGGCCGAGTTAGCGCTAAGGCGGATGACGACGTTAAATGGGAGCGCACCGCGTGGAGTTCGGAGCTGCCTAAGATCTACATGGCGCCGCGCNCCGAAGTGATTTGGTTGAGTCTAGGTCGAGATCTTAAGGTTTTAGTGTGGACGGTCACGAGATCACTCTATCAGGGACGATGAAAGGGAGTCATTTGATCAAGCGTGTATCGAATGGATGGAGGAGATCGAGCCGGAAAGCACTTCGGAACATAAATCAAGGGTCGAGTCAGCGCTAAGGCGGATGACGACGTCAAATGGGAGCGCACCACGTGGAGTTCGGAGCTGCCTAAGATCTACATGGCACCGCGTTGTTTAAATAGATAAATAGGGATTTTTCCTCTTTATTTAAATACCCCTAATTTAAAAAATTCATATCTTGGTGTAGAAAAATCACAAAAATAAAATAAAAATACCTCCTTANCACCGCGTTGTTTAAATAGATAAATAGGGATTTTTCCTCTTTATTTAAATACCCCTAATTTAAAAAATTCATCTCTTGGTGTAGAAAAATCACAAAAATAAAATAAAAATACATTCTTGCTCAGTGAACAGAGGGGAATAATGTGGAAATAATTTTAGGTCCATGTGATGCATATTTTATTTTTATTTAATTAGACACTGATTTGAATCTTTTGATTCTCCATGCATATAGGCATTTCATTATAGCTTGGAATTTTAGCATGTTGTTGCCTCTATCTTAGTGAACATTCCTTGATTTTTCCAAAGTTAGAGGAGGTCCCTAGGCAGAAAATCACATTTTTCAAGTTTATGTGTATTATTTGCTTAAAATAATCATGAAAATTAGCATGTTGCATAGAAGAATCCAAGAAAATTTTGGAAGGTTTACTATGACCAGAGAACCCTTGGAAAAATTCTCATAAGCCAAGTCATTCAAAATACACCTAATCTTTACAAACCATAAATCACTAAGATAATTAATTTTGAAAAATACAAAAAAAATGACTTGATTTTTTATCTTCACTACTTTTTAAGATCCAGAGAACTCACCATAAAAATTTCAAAGCATTTTAAGTTCATTTGATAACTTAAATTGATTTTTTAAGTTAAAGAACATTTTTGGCACAAAAATGATTTTTAAAAATCAAAATATAATTTGAAAAATTATAAAACTTGGTTTTTTTAGTTCTCTGTGATCAGGGGTATTTTCTAAAAATAAAATAATATTTAAAATAAAAATTTGATTTTTAGTCTATTTTAAATATTTAAATAATTAAAAATCCATAAAAATCACAAAAATAATAAAATTCATGAAAATATTCTAAATTATTTTCTAAGCACTTAGGAAAAATTTTAATATTTTTCCTGGTTTTCTAAATAAAGTTATTGAATTTTAAAGCTTAAAAATGATATTTAAATGCTAAAAATGGGTTTTCATTAAGAATAATTCCAATAAAACAAATAAAACTCAAAAAATATAAAGTCTTCTCTTATGAGTTCTCTAACCTCAGGAGGATTTTTCAAAAATACAAAACTTAATTTTCCCCATTTGAAATATTTTATATTTAATAAATACCCCAGACCTTAAAATAATTCTTAAAATTCAGATAAAATTCAAAAAATCATGAAATTTGGTTCAAAGGCTTCTCTAGTCTGAGCCTAGCTCCTATAAAAATTTCAAGGGATTAGGATTTACCTTGGTAAAGTTAAAAATTTTCTTTGAAAAATCCTATTTTTGCATGAAAATAATTATATAAAATAAATTAAATTTTGAAAAATCACATTTTCTCCTCTAATGTCTTAATTGACCCATGAATGAAGTAGGATAAAAATTTCAAAGTTATTTGAACTGAATTTGGCAAATTATGAAGTGTTAGAGCCTTTAGGGGCAAATGTGTATTTTTTGGAAATTTAGCCTTAATTAACATTTAGGCTTAATTCAAGGAGGGAAATGGGTAACCTATGATCTTAATTTGGATGTTTGAAACACAAGGGGTTAATTGGTAGAAACCAATCTCACTTCCTTAATTGAAAAAAATAAGTTAATAAATTTCTAAATTATTAAAATTTAGAAGTTTATTAAAATAAAATGAACCTAAGGCTTAAGGGTATGACTTTTTGAAGTCAATAACTAATCAATTTAATACCTTTATTTTGATTTTCAAATAAAATTAAAATCATGATTTTTGACCACCTAAAGCTTAATATTTTCAAAACTAACAGACACTCACCTAGGTCTTAAGAGCTTAGTAGTGACTTAGGCTAAATCAAGTTTCATTTAAATAAGGATTAGAAAAGTAAACATCTTTCAAACATTACAAGCCCAATTATAACCAAAATTTGGTTAAGTGTTCCAATAACACTAACTTGCCTCTTTAAGAGTCTTCACCCACATAATTTGCAAAATTAAATTATAGATGATAATTACCCTATTCTTAGGGATAATTGATACATCCATGTTCATTGAGCACCAAGGGTATTTACAGGATGAATTATTAAGCAAAATAATAAGTTTAAAAGAACTTGGGATTTTCCACCAGGCAGCGAGAGAGTAGCACAAATCTGCTTCTTTCTCTAGATCTGTTGGATACCTCAGAGATCTACTAAATTTAATATATTTTGCTTGGCAACATCATCCTTAATTAAACTCCTAAGGACCCACCAAGATATGACCCAGGGTTAGGTAGGTCACCAAAAGTTTACTTTCATGTTCCATATAAACTGCCTTAACATGCCTTTTGAGTTTCAGGTGGTGGAACGAGAAGACTCGCCAGGTACAATTTTATAATTTTCAGCGTTGTCTTTCTTGTACTTTCATACTGTGCTTTTATACCTGCAAACTTGCATGCTAAACAACGATGTTACCCTGCATGAAAACTAAAACTATCAGGATAGCCACAATATCAAAAAAAAAAATNTTTTGCTTGGCAACATCATCCTTAATTAAACTCCTAAGGACCCACCAAGATATGACCCAGGGTTAGGTAGGTCACCAAAAGNAACTCCTTGAAGATAATATTTCCTGATTCTTATCGAGAGTCTTCTTAGGTGACTTTGGTCATTTAAGATGTAATTAACTATAGGGCTTGCCCTTATAAGAAGCATGTCCGAATCCAGCTTAATATAAACCCTATTTAATTTTTTATATTAAATAGGGGAACTTATCGACAAATATAAAGGTTTTACAGACAAAAAAAACATCATATATTCCTTAGTTTATTTGATCGAGCCTCATCCTCAAGTATTGTGTTTATCCTTCGGGATAAATACAAGATTTGAGGTACAACGCTCTTTCATTTAAACTATGAAAAATATGAGATCTAATTTTATTTCATATTTTTCTAAAACTAAATATATATGTAAATTAAAACGTCCTTCCGAAGCGGTGGACGAGATTTCGATTCCGGTGACTGATAGCTTCTTACGAGCAACTCTCCCACCAAAAATAGCGCCGACAATCCTCAATGGTACTTAATGAATGCATTTTCATTGGCGTTGTTAAGGAAGCACTGCCTGCAACACATGCGCCTGTATTTACAGATCAAACCATGCACATTACCTCAGACACGATAAGCACGAAATCCCAACCCATAGTTCTTCAGACGTGAATTCTAAACGTTAGAGTGGCCCATGTCACGTAGTTGAATATAGGATCAGAAATGCCTAAGCTTTAGATTATGAAGAACCGTCAGACACCAAATTTAAGTTATCATTTGCACATTAGGGGTTTTAGACAAGTACACGTATCGTTCAAGTAATATAGTGTTTTCTTTAAAACCTAGATTATCGATCTAGCAAACCTTAAACTAATTCTAGTCTACTACTATTAGATCTTAGTTTGGAATGTCAATTAAGGGTATTTTTTTAACAACTACTCCTAAATACAAACATAAATCTAAAGATAAACATAACTAGATAAATTGGTTTGATGAATTTTGAGATGTAAAAACCACCTTTCTCTTGTGATGACTTTAACAAGGTTTAGGAATGAAATGCTTAGAGTTTAATGTAGCCTGTAACAATAAGAACAAACATATTCTTTACCCTCTTTCAAGTGCATAAAGAATATTAGCTAACCTAAAGTTAAGTTCCTAAATCTAAGGTTATGCTGGGTAGGTTCTAGCCTGTCACCCTCACTGTGCCCTCTCTTTAGGTCTAACTGGTCCTGAAGTTCCAAACTCTACATCAAATTGGTAAGAATCTAGCCTGTCATCCTAGAAACACCAATTTACACCAAATCAATGAATATTTTCTTAACATTGCATTATCACCTCAACTACTCTACTATAGCTAATTGGACAATGTGAGTGCACTCTAGTTGTGAAAGTCACCCCTCTTCCGAGTCTTAGTTTCAACTTACAACAGATTTTAACATAACATATGGCCAATACATTATGTCAATGATGCAACAGAGATATTACTCATTACATAGAAATTAAAATTATTCTATCATGAAACAAATTTTCCCACTTATGCCACTACTTCCTAACAAGAGAAAAGAGTAAGGGAAACAACTCACTAAGCATGAAGAAAACACAAAAGAAAACTTCATTTAAATCAAAACACTTCCACTGGATAAATGTTTACAACAATTATAAGAAATAAACAATACAATACTTAGTTTTTTTCTTCTGAAGAAAGATGAAAATCCCCCCAACAAAGTCTTATGCTGATCCATGCAATGCTAATACAATTTAATTTAGATATGTCTCAAAATCCCCTCTTCAATCTCTCAAGAAAAGATAAGAATCTACATTTTCTACTCCTATCTACAACCTCTCGGCGTTCTTGGAGATTCCAGGACTTTAAAATGTGAAAAGGTGTCTTTCCAAGTGCTAAAATCTGCCTAATCACTCCTTAGGGCGTCCAAAAATCATCCAGGGCAATTTCTGGTGCTTAGGAGCTGTCTTTTCTGTTTTCTAGGTCGAGACTAGCGCCTAGGCGCCAACTTGCTGGAAGCACCCCTGTTTGCTCTTGTTTTGCCTCGTTTTAGCTCCAATCCTCTCCAAGTATTTTACCTCCAAGATAAACATGAAAATAACATTTCTTTAAAGTATAATTTCATTCAAAAATATGTGATAAATGCTACGGAAATTAAGCATAAAAGAGAAAGTTATATCAAAATACGTCAGGTCAAATTTTCTTCCTTGCTCCATTTGACTCCTAATTGCACCATTTTTGCTCCATTTTCTCCAGAACTCTATTTTTTGTATCTGAAACCAAAAACACATAAAATACATTCCATTACAATGTAATATCATTGAAAATGAGTATAAAATATATATATAATAGCACAATTTTAGGCGTGTCATTATACAATCAATACAAAATGTGACCCTAAGTTAGAAAGAAAATGCCACAAGATCATATAGATGACCTTAGGCTATCAGCCTTCTATTCCTAAAAAGGAAGGCATTGCTATTCCCCTCAAGCAGCACCTAGGTGTCAATCACTATAACCTTAGGTATAAGGCATCACCCTACACAACTTGCAACAAATGTAGGAAATTAACAGATAACATAACAAATGTGAAATGACATCTTGAACATGAGCTAGAAGGCTCCATATATATGCATGTGTAAAAGAAAAGCAAAAATGCAAATGAATGCAACAATCAAATCAGAGGGATGATGCTAAAGTGTTGTGAGAGCACAACTATAGCATAGCCCCTCTAATTTAGAGGTAAGAAAGGGTGGTGCCATGATGCTAAAGTGCAGTGCCTAAGTACCAGTCTTTATGATCCTTGAACTGATTCAAGGATTTTGTGGACACTCTAATAATTCTAAATGTAGACATCTAATCATAGGTAGTGGTGGGGTTCAAAGTTGATCCTACTCACCTAACCAGGTAGTCTAAATAAGTAAAAGTTAAAAGAGCAACAAAATTATAATAACAAGCCAATGATTGGTGAAGTTGTTAAAAGTATGATCAATTAGCCAAAGCAAAGATCATCATCCATACATATGGGTAGGGGCAATTGTTTTGGTTGCTTTCCCACCATAGCTCTTAAAAGTCTTCTATCTAAATGATTGAATACAATATTCAAACAAAAATATACTATCTTGAGAGATAGAAATATTATCTTAGAATGAATTCAATCATCTAGATGAGGAAAGTATTTGGGATTTATGAATTTGTAAAACCAAGATTCTTCTCCTATCATATAGATGTAACAGAAGGTTTATTTTAATTTAGTGGTCTCATTCCTTGCAAGTGCAAGATCTCGTAGTTAATGAAATCCTTAGAGCTGTAAGCCCTAAAGAAAACTCTCAATTCATGTGATGAGTCCAAATATCAAAGATCGAACTTTCATAATTGGAATGAGAGTCCAAATTAGAAAAATTACGCCCAAAAGAAGAACTAGACATACAATCTGATGACGACTTGTTAGGGGAAAAGCACAAGATCTAGGAAGTTTTGAAAAGATTTGATAAATTTGAACTGATTAAGTGAAGTTAAAAGATAAATTAGTTATACTGGATTTGATCAACACATATGATTTGAAGGATAGAGCAGATAGGAAAGAGTTTCTAGATGACAAATGAAACCCTAAACTTTATAAAGAATGCTATAGTTGGACTAACCAAGATTTTGGGAATAATTGGGCTACCGAAGGTGGCTAGATGCTGCGGTCGCCGACGGTAAGGGACGGCAAGCGGGTTGGTCTCCCAGTGGCGGCAACGNTGTTTACAACAATTATAAGAAATAAACAATACAATACTTAGTTTTTTTCTTCTGAAGAAAGATGAAAATCCCTTCAACAAAGTCTTATGATGATCCATGCAATGCTAATACAATTTAGTTCAAATATGTCTCAAAATCCCCTCTTCAATCTCTCAAGAAAAGATAAGAATCTACATTTTCTACTCCTATCTACAACCTCTCGGCGTTCTTGGAGATTCCAGGACTTTAAAATGTGAAAAGGTGTCTTTCCAAGTGCTAAAATCCGCCTAATAACTCCTTGGGGCGTCCAAAAATCATCCAGGGCAATTTCTAGTGCTTAGGAGTTGTCTTTTCTGTTTTCTAGGTCGACACTGGCGCCTAGGCGCCAACTTGCTGGAAGCACCCCTGTTTGCTCTTGTTTTGCCTCGTTTTAGCTCCAATCCTCTCCAAGTGTTTCACCTGCAAGATAAACATGAAAATAACATTTTTTTAAAGTATAATTTCATCTAAAAATATGTGATAAATGCTACGGAAATTAAGCATAAAAGAGAAAGTTATATCAAAATACATCAGGTCAAAATTTTCTTCCTTGCTCCATTTGACTCCAAATTGCACTATTTTTGCTCCATTTTCACCAGAACTATATCTTTTGTATCCGAAACCAAAAACACATAAAATACATTCCATTACAGTGCAATATCATTGAAAATGAGTATAAAATATATATATAAAGTAGCAAAATTTTAGGCGTGTCATTATACAATCAATACAAAATGTGACCCTAAGTTAGAAAGAAAATGCCACAAGATCATATAGATGACCTTAGGCTATCAGCCTTCTATTCCTAAAAAGGAAGGCATTGCTATTCCCCTCAAGCAGCACCTAGGTGTCAATCACTATAACCTTAGGTACAGGGCATCAAGCTACACAACTCGCAACAAATGTAGGAACTTAGCAGATAACATAACAAATGTGAAATGACATCTTGAACATGAGCTAGAAGGCTCCATATATATGCATGTGTAAAAGAAAAGCAAAAATGCAAATGAATGCAACAATCAAATCAGAGGGATGATGCTAAAGTGTTGTGAGAGCACAACTATAGCATAGCCCCTCTAATTTAGAGGTAAGAAAGGGTGGTGCCATGATGCTAAAATGCAGTGCCTAAGTACCAGTCTTTATGATCCTTGAACTGATTCAAGGATTGTGTGTACACTCTAATAATTCTAAATGTAGACATCTAATCATAGGTAGTGGTGGGGCTTCAAAGTTGATCCTACTCACCTAACCAGGTAGTCTAAATAAGTAAAAGTTAAAAGAGCAACAAAATTATAATAGCAAGCTAATGATTGGTGAAGTTGTTAAAAGTATGATCAATTAGCCAAAGCAAAGATCATCATCCATACATACAGGTAGGGGCAATTGTTTCGGTTGCTTTCGCACCATAGCTCTCAAAAGTCATCTATCTAAATGATTGAATACAATATTCAAACAAAAATATACTATCTTGAGAGATAGAAATGTTATCTTAGAATGGATTCAATCATCCAGATGAGGAAAGTATTTGGGATTTATGAATTTGTAAAACCAAGATTCTTCTCCTATCATATAGATGTAACAGAAGGTTTATTTTAATTTAGTGGTCTTATTCCTTACAAGTGCAAGATCTCGTAGTTAATGAAATCCTTAGAGCTGTAAACCCTAAAGAAAACTCTCAATTCATGTGATGAGTCAAAATATCAGAGATCGAACTTTCATAATTGGAATGGGAGTCCAAATTAGAAAAACTACGCCCAAAAGAAGAACGAGACATACAATCTGATGACGACTTGTTAGGGGAAAAGCACAAGATCTAGGAAGTTTTGAAAAGATTTGATAAATTTGAACTGATTAAATGAAGTTAAAAGATAAATTAGTTATACTGGATTTGATCAACATATATGATTTGAAGGATAGAGTCAGATAGGAAAGAGTTTCTAGATGACAAATGAAACCCTAAACTTTATAAAGAATGCTATAGTTGGACTAACCAAGATTTTGGGAATAATTGGGCTAACGAAGGTGGCTAGATGCTGCGGTCGCTGACGGTAAGGGATGACAAGCGAGTTGGTCTCCCAGCGGCGACAACANTAAGGTTTAGGTCTGTGGATTTAAAATGATATGCATAAAATCATTTACACAACATGAAAACTAGAAATTCAAATAAATTTTGTCAAGTGATAATTTAATTGTTGTTTAACACAAATCTCAACTATATATTAGGGCATAAAAGAATCACGTGCTTGATAAAAAATTCACAACACAGTCAGAGAAGTGAAGTTGTAGTAGATTTGAAAATAATCAATCTCATACGCAAAATAATCACTATTTTAAGAGCTTAAATACAATGAAGATGATATAAGTTACCAAATAATAATCCAATCCTTATGTTATTTCAAGGAGATAGCTTCCCTTAAAAATTGGTATTTCTCACTTTACCTCATTAAGAAGTTTCACGTCCAATCAACACTCCAAAACAAAGAGGAAGCAGAATATTCAAAGAAAACTGCTGTTAAAAATTATTTTTTACATGCTGCAGGGGCAACCTTATTTATAATCATCGAAACTCTCCTCAAATAAGAAAAATATCTGAACAAGGTGATAATCTCAAAACCAAAAGAATATTGAATTCACAAAGAGGTTGCAGTTAGAAACATGTCATGATAGCAGCTACAGTACAAAATTGCAAGCCCAAAATTCACTCAAATGATATTGCAAGTCATTCTTTTTCCAAGCAGACAAGCTTTGTTCATTAGAGAGCCGAATAGGAACTTCCAAGCTGCTAGAATGTAATCCCATAGCTCACTTCAAGTTGTGTCCTGACAAAACGTTTAATCCTACTTAAATAGCAAACATACCTTTCATATAGAGAATTGGCTATTCAATATCAAACAACTGCAGGCCCAAAATAGTTGAGCAAAGGTTGTTGGTGACCAAACCAATAGAGAATCAATGATGGAACTGAATCAAGCCAGCACACAGAATTAAACCAAATTCGAGAGAAACTATGTGAAAATGATAGAGAATGCAACGTATTCTCTTAGTATTATCATGGATATGATTAAACTAAAAAATTGAAAAATCAAAGAAACTCTTAAGATAACATTGATTGAAGCAAAATCAAAATTTAAAGTATTGATTTGCATCAATTGCTTTCTCAAGTTCTCTTAAACTCCTTTTCTTGATTTTTTTTTGCTGTATTTTTTGCTGTTTTAGTTTTCTCACCTCTTTTATTGCACATGATGCTTACATCTTTGATTTTCTTTTTCAAATAATTTCAGTTAATGTATAACCCCCATTTTAAATTTGTCTTAGTACAAATTAATTTCATGGCTAAAAGATTATAATAGCTATAAATTGCTGTTAAAATAATGGACTAAAAAATTAAAAGCTTACTTTCTTATTATAACATGCTTTGAGAGCATGTTCCATTTTTGTTACCATTATATTTTGACTCGAATAATGTCTCCTCATACAGATGACATTTTTTGTACCAATAATATTTGCTAATAGCAAACAATACACTATAGCATAAAGATCCCATAGAGATATAAAACATGGCACATAATGAGTTCTTGTTCTTTTAAAAATAGTGTAATATATTAAAATTTCCTAATAATTATCAATTGTTTAATACTATAAAAAATAAAATATCTTGATTCAAAAAGGAATTATCAATGCCATAGAAATAGGACATAATATTGCTTAGATATACATGTAGGTCAAGGAAAGACTATTTTCATACCAAATCTTTCTAAGAAATTACCTAAATTTGAGTTTTTTTTAAGATATGACTTATTATAAAATGTAGTTCCTTATATTGAATAACATAAATTACCATAATCAAATAAACTCAGAGCAATAATATAATAAAAATATTTTTATTAATCAACTAAATTAGATCAAGTAAAACTATTTACGAAACAAAGAAAAATGGAAGTACAATAGATGAAAAAAATGTACAAAAGTACAAGAAAAAAATCATAAATGTTTACTAGTCAGATAGAATGGGGAGATCATAAAGCTGAAAGTTTAGCGATGAAATTTTTCCATCAGAGTGAGTGAGTATGACTCACGGGTGGCTTATGAAACTTTATTATGTCTATTTTTTTAAAATAAAAATAATGATAAATAACTCTTAAATTATTGAGAGTGTAAAAAATAAACTTTATATTTAAGTTAATAAAATATAATGCTATGCGAGTTATGTTATGTGATATTATATAGATAACACTAATGTGAGTTATATGTACTTTTTTAGGACCTTGGTGTGTGTTGTATACCAGGTGCTTAGGGTTCCAGTTTAGGCCCTCTCATCCAACTTATATGTACCTTTCCTTTCTAATATGTTTGCCCTTGGGCTTTTTTTTTTTGAAAAAAATGATAACACTAATGTGAGCTATTTTGTTGCCTGTCTTGTCTGAAAATAGCATGGGTTTCCTACCTTTGACATTAAAGAGGGCATATAAAATTTATATAGCCCCATCCAATGTGGTTTTTGTTGCGGTTAACATATCTGGCCTTGCCCTTATATTTATAGAGATGCTATTTATGTCACCCGAACAATGGACCTCTAGATCCTAATCGAGGCAACATATTCACTTAGCCATGTAGAAGAATTTAGATGTTAGATTGGAGTAGTGTTAATTTTTTAGTTTTAGATGCATTCTTCTGTCTTCTATAATTATATTTTAGTGTTGAGATGAAATTTTTCTATACTATGAATATACTCTAATATCAAGTAATGAGAATAGCTTAGAACACGTTACATTTAATAATATTAACATAATACTTGCAAAACGTTAGCAAGCTTCATGTCTAAATAATGGAAGGGAATTCATTTGGTAAGTAATTATATATTGATATTAGAAGGATGTAGTGACTAGGGTTAATTTTGTAAGCTTGTTGAAGGTGGCATATGACAATAGTAGAGATGATAATTGTCTAAACTCCAAATTCAAACATTTGGGGAATTTTTTGAGGAACCTAAGCCACTTGTCACAAGGATTTCTGTGGAGCCATAATACAGTGCATGGTGCATGATGCAGAGCGCTCCATTTTAAATACNCTCTGTTTACGAGAAATTGGCAGAGTAGCAGCTATGTTTTGGACATTTTTGTGTTCATTGGTATTCATAAGAAGATAGAATTTACTTCCTCTCAGCAGTGGATAGATTTCTGATAATCCTTTTTCGTTCTGAGTAAGTGTTTTCTCAGGGATCTGAATTTTAGTTGCTTTTCAGGCTTTCCTGTTGCGGTTTCTTCTCTGAGACCGGGTCAACGGTACAATCTTTGAACTTGATCCGATTTTGAAAGTTGAAGGTAAGGCAGTTAACCCTTCAATCGGATTTTCTTTTATCACAATTTCTTTTCCCTTAGTAGCGGGGACAACTGTCTTTATTGGTGTTATGGCGACAGTAGCAGAGGTTTTGATTTTCTTGTGAACAGGAAAGTCATCAAGGGAGTTCAAGTTGAATTCAGCAGCTGGCTCTTGTA
>JXCR01144253.1:266066-284785 GCA_002079205.1 Phalaenopsis hybrid cultivar | reverse complement strand
TTAATGTATAACCCCCATTTTAAATTTGTCTTAGTACAAATTAATTTCATGGCTAAAAGATTATAATAGCTATAAATTGCTGTTAAAATAATGGACTAAAAAATTAAAAGCTTACTTTCTTATTATAACATGCTTTGAGAGCATGTTCCATTTTTGTTACCATTATATTTTGACTCGAATAATGTCTCCTCATACAGATGACATTTTTTGTACCAATAATATTTGCTAATAGCAAACAATACACTATAGCATAAAGATCCCATAGAGATATAAAACATGGCACATAATGAGTTCTTGTTCTTTTAAAAATAGTGTAATATATTAAAATTTCCTAATAATTATCAATTGTTTAATACTATAAAAAATAAAATATCTTGATTCAAAAAGGAATTATCAATGCCATAGAAATAGGNTGAGTTCTTGTTCTTTTAAAAATAGTGTAATATATTAAAATTTCCTAATAATTATCAATTGTTTAATACTATGAAAAATAAAATATCTTGATTCAAAAAGGAATTATCAATGCCGTAGAAATAGAACATAATATTGCTTAGATATACATGTAGGTCAAGGAAAGACTATTTTCATACCAAATCTTTCTAAGAAATTACCTAAATTTGAGTTTTTTTTTAAGATATGACTTATTATAAAATGTAGTTCCTTATATTGAATAACATAAATTACCATAATCAAATAAACTCAGAGCAATAATATAATAAAAATATTTTTATTAATCAACTAAATTAGATCAAGTAAAACTATTTACGAAACAAAGAAAAATGGAAGTACAATAGATGAAAAAAATGTACAAAAGTACAAGAAAAAAATCATAAATGTTTACTAGTCAGATAGAATGGGGAGATCATAAAGCTGAAAGTTTAGCGATGAAATTTTTCCATCAGAGTGAGTGAGTATGACTCACGGGTGGCTTATGAAACTTTATTATGTCTATTTTTTTAAAATAAAAATAATGATAAATAACTCTTAAATTATTGAGAGTGTAAAAAATAAACTTTATATTTAAGTTAATAAAATATAATGCTATGCGAGTTATGTTATGTGATATTATATAGATAACACTAATGTGAGTTATATGTACTTTTTTAGGACCTTGGTGTGTGTTGTATACCAGGTGCTTAGGGTTCCAGTTTAGGCCCTCTCATCCAACTTATATGTACCTTTCCTTTCTAATATGTTTGCCCTTGGGCTTTTTTTTTTTGAAAAAAATGATAACACTAATTTGAGCTATTTTGTTGCCTGTNATGCTATGCGAGTTATGTTATGTGATATTATATAGATAACACTAATGTGAGTTATATGTACTTTTTTAGGACTTTGGTGTGTGTTGTATACCAGGTGCTTAGGGTTCCAGTTTAGGCCCTCTCATCCAACCTATATGTACCTTTCCTTTCTAATATGTTTGCCCTTGGGCTTTTTTTTTTGAAAAAAATGATAACACTAATGTGAGCTATTTTGTTGCCTGTCTTGTCTGAAAATAGCATGGGTTTCCTACCTTTGACATTAAAGAGGGCATATAAAATTTATATAGCCCCATCCAATGTGGTTTTTGTTGCGGTTAACATATCTGGCCTTGCCCTTATATTTATAGAGATGCTATTTATGTCACCCGAACAATGGACCTCTAGATCCTAATCGAGGCAACATATTCACTTAGCCATGTAGAAGAATTTAGATGTTAGATTGGAGTAGTGTTAATTTTTTAGTTTTAGATGCATTCTTCTGTCTTCTATAATTATATTTTAGTGTTGAGATGAAATTTTTCTATACTATGAATATACTCTAATATCAAGTAATGAGAATAGCTTAGAACACGTTACATTTAATAATATTAACATAATACTTGCAAAACGTTAGCAAGCTTCATGTCTAAATAATGGAAGGGAATTCATTTGGTAAGTAATTATATATTGATATTAGAAGGATGTAGTGACTAGGGTTAATTTTGTAAGCTTGTTGAAGGTGGCATATGACAATAGTAGAGATGATAATTGTCTAAACTCCAAATTCAAACATTTGGGGAATTTTTTGAGGAACCTAAGCCACTTGTCACAAGGATTTCTGTGGAGCCATAATACAGTGCATGGTGCATGATGCAGAGCGCTCCATTTTAAATACGATGCAAAATATTAAAAAAATATTAACAAAAACAAATAAATATGAAACAATATTCAATTAAAAGATAAAATAAAATGATGATATAGAAATAATAATTTAATTCAATTGCTTAATGAAGAAAAGTGAAAAAAATCGTATTATATTATTTCTCAATAATCAAATTCAACACTTCTCCTTATATAATTAGGAACAACTAGACAACGAATAATTACAAAAATTACAATTTACAAAAGAAAACATTACCAAGAAGGAAAGAAATATAGCATAAGGAGGGAATAAAACTAAAAAAGGTCAGAATTCCACACTCTCCCTCGGGCTGTGTCATAAATATTGTAAAGACCCATCTTGATTTTTAGATTAATGAAGCTGTCTGGAGGTAGATATTTAGTGAAGGCATCAACAAATTTATGATGAGTTTGAATGTATATTAATTGAACAATGTGTTCATTGATCTTTTTAGAGATAAAATATAAATCAATCTCAATGTGTCTGGTCCTGTCATGATACACATGATTCGTTGCAATATTTTTTTAAACTGCGGCTTGACTTTCACAAAACATCTTCATGAGATTGACGGTAGAGTATCCCAACTCATTTAGGNTCTGGTCCTGTCATGATACACATGATTCGTTGCAATATTTTTTTAAACTGCGGCTTGACTTTCACAAAACATTTTCATGAGATTGACGGTAGAGTATCCCATTAGTGGTTGTTTGGTTTGCTGAAAATGAAATACAATGTAAAATATTTGTAGAGTACTATTATTATAATGTACTTGAAATACTTTCGAATTGTTTGATTAACTTTAAAATAAACATAGGACTTTATATTTTTTTTGTTTGGTTTGAATTAAATTGAAAATAATGTATTTACATGGGCAAATGGCGACAGTAAAGGCAGACAACAGACTGGGCTGTGACTGCGGGCTGCGTCTGTCGGTTGGCGGCAAGCCGCGAGCAGCAGCTGGTGGCAACGACATGCGACATCGAATTGTCTATAACGTTTTACATGAATGATGTAATTCAAATTTAATCAAATTAACCGAATTTTAAATTTGGCCAAATTGGCCAAATTCCAAATTTAGCTAAAATGAAATACAATGTAAACTTCAAATTCTTATATATTTTACACTGTATTTGTAATTTTTTATGTCAAACATATAATTTTCTTAAATCNTTTTAAATTTGGCCAAATTGGCCAAATTCCAAATTTAGCTAAAATGAAATACAATGTAAACTTCAAATTCTTTTATATTTTACACTGTATTTGTAATTTTTTATGTCAAACATATAATTTTCTTAAATTCATGTAAAAGAATTACAATACACCACTAATTCACTTAACCAAACAACCACTTGGTAACATTTGGATCCATATTTCTTCACAAAATTTTAAAGCAAGTGACTGGTATTCAAACTTCGCAACACTTTTAGAGACCACTGCTTGTTTCTTGCTTTTGCCTGTGAGTGCTCCTGCCCAATTAGCATCAGTGTAGACCTCTACCTCCATGTTGTCTAATTTTTTTAAATACTAACCTCTGCTAGGAGTTTTCTTTAAAAAATTTTGTGTTATCTCCAAATATTCTTCATTCAGACTATTAATATGTTAACTTAAAATGCCAACAGAGTAAGCAATATCAGGTATAATGTGTGATAAGCAAAGGAGCTTACCCGCCAGTTTTTGGTATCTACTTTTTTTCACTAGTGTTATCTCTCTTGTATGTAATTTTATGTTTAAATCTATAGGAGTTTCAATAGGTTTGTACCTCAGNTTTTAATGGGAAAAGATCACTTGTACCCCTTTTTGTTATAATTATACCCAAATAAGATGCATTTGATGGGTTTTGGGTCAAACTTATGATTTAGTTGATGAATGTGAATAAAAGAGACATCCATATATTTTTAGGGGAAGATTGGATGAGAAAGCTTATACATGAGGACATTTTTCCATCACAATATTGAGAGGTGCTTTGATTCCAAGAATTTTGCTTGACATTCTATTAATAAGGTAGGTGGTTGTGAGAACGATATCTCCCTAGAAAATTTTTGGGATATTGTGATAAATAATTATAGGCCTAGATATCTTGAGGAGGTAAATATTCTTTCTTTCAACTATCCCATTTTGCCGTGGAGTTTCAATATAAGAATTCACATAGATGATACCATACTTTACGAGGTATGATCCAATGATTGAATTGAAATATTCTTTTGTATTATCGCTTTTGAAATTCTAAATTTTTCATTGGAATTGAATGGAAATCATGTTATGGAAGAATAAAAATGTTTGTGCAGTTTTGGATTTTGGTTTCTTGTGAAAAACCCAACTAATTCTATTGTGATCATCAATTAATGAGATATCTCATCCGTCTCTAGTGATGATTTTCAATTTTAAGAGTTACCAAATGTTACTGTAGATGATAGGGAAATGTTGTGAGGGTTTGTACTTAGACAAATGGTAGACATGAGTATTTTTAGCCAATTGGCAGGATTCAAACTGATAAAATTTTGGATTTTAAATAATAAAGAGATGATATAAATTTGTAACATAATGAAATTTGAGATGTTCCGGATTTGACTCTCAATAGACTTAGATACAACATACTCAGGAACATGACAAGAGGATGGTGAAGAAGACATTTGTGTGTTAAGAGATCTGCTTTTCTTGAGTTGGTATATACCTTGATGCAATTTAGCACGGTTTAGGATTTAGGGTTTAGGGCTGCCAATTACCTTCTCCCAGTCCACCACCTGAAATTCACAAGAGTTTGAATAAAATTTAGTAATAAAATTTAAGAAATGATTAAGGTTGCTAATTGAAAGTAAATTGCAGTCTAATTGGGCAACATATAGCACTGAGGAGAGCTGAATATCTTTGGAGATTCTTTACTTCTTCTTTCCCAACAGTCTTGGAATGAGCTCCATCTATAATCTAACAAATTTGGAGTTTGTGAACTCTTGGTAGTGGGTGGGAGCATAAATATCTCCAGTCATGTGATCAAAATCACTTGAATTTATCATCCAAGATCGAAATCTTTCATTGTTATTGAAATAGGAGGACATGATATCTTGGTTTATCATCAAGCTGGTAAGCCGCTCAATTGTGCTCGAAAGATGCTTCTTCAATGCCTCAAGTTGTTCGTTGGTGAAGGGGTTAGGGTCGGTCGACTCTTAGAAGAGTTAGTGGCATGGTCCTTGTGGTTCTGGTCTTTCCTTGCCCAAGTTTTCAGTTTAAAAGTTTTTCCATATAGTTTCTAGCAATTGTCCTTTGTGTGACCCAGTTTCTTGCAATGTTCACATAATGAACGATTCTTCTTTGGCTTTAACTCATGGGAGGAGTTGTGTGCATACAAAGCAGAGCTTTCAGTGCTAGATGAATCCACACTTCCTCACATCAATGAGTTTCTTCCTACTTTCTTTCCTTCTGACTTCAATNTCTTCAATGCCTCAAGTTGTTCGTTGGTGAAGGGGTTAGGGTCGGTCGACTCTTAGAAGAGTTAGTGGCATGGTCCTTGTGGTTCTGGTCTTTCCTTGCCCAAGTTTTCAGTTTAAAAGTTTTTCCATATAGTTTCTAGCAATTGTCCTTTGTGTGACCCAGTTTCTTGCAATGTTCACATAATGAACGATTCTTCTTTGGCTTTAACTCATGGGAGGAGTTGTGTGCATACAAAGCAGAGCTTTCAGTGCTAGATGAATCCACACTTCCTCACATCAATGAGTTTCTTCCTACTTTCTTTCCTTCTGACTTCAATAATGGTTTCATCCTCATAATTCTTTCTCTGACATCATCTAAGTTCTTATTCAGACCAAGTGGGAACCTGATCATACTTTTATTCTCCACTATTGTTTTATACAATATAGCATCTTGAGGTCACTTCCATACATATCTAACTTTAACTCTTAATTTGTAAGTGTGTTGAAGTATTGATCAAACTTAATTCTTCTTGTCCGAGTTCATGTAGTTTTGTCTTAATTTCAAATAATTCTGCAGTGTTTTCAATATGGAATAAATTTTACGAGTTGCTTTCCAAATCTCCTATGTTATCTTATAAAACAAGAAACTTCCTCCAATTTATGTGGCCATAGAATTGATCAATAAGACATGATTATATGATCATGAATATCATGAACAATGGTTAGGTTCATTGAACTCAGGAACTGTGCCTTCTCCCCAGAGATATTTCTTTTTTCTTTTTCTACAAATGTACATAAACACAGATTGAGTTCATTTATGAAAGACATGGCCATTGAATTTCTGATTTGTGATAAATTGAGAGAGTTTGAATTTATGGTTTGGGTAGAAGTCCTGATCTGTGATTCTGAACTAAACTCTAGAGTAGAGACATACAACTTCATGCCGTACATTTTCTTTAGCAATATCCAAGTTTAGGGTTGGAAAGAATTCCTGGTTGATTGTGCCACATGAGAAGGGGAACTCCTATGGCTGGTATGCTTGCTCGAGAAGGATTCAACGTCTGGAAGGCTGGCTGGTAACTGAGGCTGAATGGAACTGCCAGCAGAAGGAATGAGATGCGGCTTTACCACGCATGCATATGATTCACTAGAGAGAAAATAGAAGGGGAAGAATTTCGTCTGTAGAGCTACNTTACCACGCATGCATATGATTCACTAGAGAGAAAATAGAAGGGGAAGAATTTCGTCTGTAGAGCTACAAAAAACTTGCGCTTGCGAAGGACTCATGTGCACCTCCTGCAAAGTGATCGGACAGAGAGAGCGAATCACGCGCACTGTGAAGTGATTCGACAGAGAGGACCGATCGCGCCTGTTGCAAATTGATTCGACGGAGAGAAGGGATCACTCTTTCTGTGAACTGCAGGGGGACAATCTAACGGAGGGCTTGCAGGGGCTGGCGGCGGCTGCAGAGAGAGGCTCTGGTGGAGAAAAGAAAGCTAGGGTTTGTAATGTTGCACTGATACCATGAAGAAAAGTGGAGAAAATCGTATTATGTTATTTCTCAATAATCAAATTACAACACTTCTCCTTATGTAATAAGGAAAGACTAGGGCTTGAATAATTACAACTTACCAAGAATGCATAACTTAAGACAGAAAGAAATATAATATAATAAGGAGGGAATAAACTAAAAAGGAAGCTCAGAGTTCCAAAGCTTAAAATTCAAAATATTTTCATAAGCAATTAAATTAGTAATCCAAAAATTGCCACCATTATCACAAGTTAAAAAAGTCACTTTTTCTTTATCTACATCATTATAACTTTGTAAAACTCTCTATGTATGTATGTATGTGTACATATATACCTCACAATTCTTATAATTTTTACATATATAACATATTGTAGCATAAGCATATTAAAAAATTCATGAAAATGTGTGTTCTTTTTTTACAAAGTCAGTATTAGTGGCATTTTTAATGTAATGTTAGAATTTGTGTCATATAAATAAATTTTAGAGTTTAGATGATATGTAGTCAAATTTATAATTGAATTGTATGAATGTATGTTTTTCTTTATTTTTTACATTAAATGTTAAAAATCAACTTAGTGCACATCATAGGGGCAATGCGCCATGCACCATTGCCCATGCTTGGTGTAAATGACATGCATTATTTTGGCGCAACTCGTCATGCCATACAGNGGTAGTGAGAATGCTTATATACTTATTGTTTGCTAATAGTTGATTAACGGATTGCACTTTTCATTTCTTTTAGTATCTAAAATAGAGAATTTAAATTTCTTGAACCTTGCTAGTCAAAACTGATGCTGGTAATGTTCAAGGAAAAAAAGCAAGGAACATAAGCATTGGTAAAGTGTGTGTAGTATTTCTGCTTACTCTTGTTCTTTGACTGGAAAGAAAAGAGATGCTCTTCAAACTCTTACCAATGTTTTGGTTTAACCTAGTATTTTACATCATTATGCTAATTGTTTTTTTATGAATTGATGGCTCTCAATTGCTGTAGGCCAATAACTCAATATGAAACCAGAAGTGTTGTTAAATGACCAAACTATTGATTTATATCTATGTTTATATGGTTTATGTTAATGTAAAACAGAAGCTATATGTTTCATTGTTTTTAAATCCCTACGGTCAACTATAAATTTTTAATGTGCAATCTCCCATTTTTTCCTAAACAATTACAGATGCTATACACGTTAGGGTTTAGGTCTGTGGATTTAAAATGATATGCATAAAATCATTTACACAACATGCAAACTAGAAATTCAAAAAAATTTTGTCAAGTGATAATTTAATTGCTGTTTAACACAAATCTCAAGTATATATTAGGGCATAAAAGAATCACGTGCTTGATCAAAAATTCACAACACAATCAGAGAAGTGAAGTTGTAGTAGATTTGAAAACAATCAATCTCATACGCAAAATAATCACTATTTTAAGAGCTTAATACAATGAAGATGATATAAGTTACCAAATAATAATCCAATCCTTATGTTATTTCAAGGAGATAGCTTCCCTTAAAAATTGGTATTTCTCACTTTACCTCATTAAGAAGTTTCACGTCCAATCAACACTCCAAAACAAAGAGGAAGCAGAATATTCAAAGAAAACTGCTGTTAAAAAATTATTTTTTACATGCTGCAGGGGTAACCTTATTTATAATCATAGAAACTCTCCTCAAATAACAAAAATATCCGAACAAGGCGATAATCTCAAAACCAAAAGAATATTGAATTCACAAAGAGGTTGCAGTTAGAAACATGTCATGATAGCAGCTACAGTACAAAATTGCAAGCCCAAAATTCACTCAAATGATATTGCAAGTCATTCTTTTTCCAAGCAGACAAGCTTTGTTCATTAGAGAGCCGAATAGGAACTTCCAAGCTGCTAGAATGTAATCCCATAGCTCACTTCAAGTTGTGTCCTAACAAAACGTTTAATCCTACTTAAATAGCAAACAGACCTTTCATATAGAGAATTGACTATTCAATATCAAACAACTGCAGGCCCAAAATAGTTGAGCAAAGGTTGTTGGTGACCAAACCAATAGAGAATCAATGATGGAACTGAATCAAGCCAACACACAGAATTAAACCAAATTAGAGAGAAACTATGTGAAAATGATAGAGAATGTAACGTATTCTCTAAGTATTATCATGGATATGATTAAAACTAAAAAATTGAAAAATCAAAGAAACTCTTAACATAATATTGATTGAAGCAAAATCAGAATTTAGAGTATTGATTTGCATCAATTGCTTTCTCAAGTTCTCTTAAACTCCTTTTCTTGATTTTTTTTTTGTTGTATTTTTCGTTGTTTTAGTTTTCTCACTTCTTTTTCTGCACATGATGCTTACATCTTTGATTTTCTTTTTCAATTAAATTCACTTAATGTATAACCCCCATTTTAAATTCGGCTTAGTGCAAATTAATTTCATGGCTAAAAGATTATAATAGCTATAAATTGCTGTTAAAATAATGGACTAAAAAAATTAAAAGCTTACTTTCTTATTATGACATGCTTTGAGAGCATGTTCCATTTTTGTTACCATTATATTTTGGCTCAAATAATGTCTCCTCATACAGATGACATTTTTTGTACCAATAATATTTGCTAATAGCAAACAATACACTATAGCATAAAGATCTCATAGAGCTATAAAACATGGCACATAATGAATTCTTGTTCTTTTAAAAATAGTGTAATATATTAAAATTTTCTAATAATTATCAATAGTTTAATACTATAAAAAAGAAAATATCTTGATACAAAAAGGAATTACCAATGCCATAGAAATAGAACATAATATTGCTTAGATATGCATGTAGGTCAAGGAAAGACTATTTTCATACCAAATCTTTCTAAGAAATTACCTAAATTTGAGTTTTTTTTAAGATATGACTTATGATAAGAAGGTAGTTCTTTATATTGAATAACATAAAATAAACTCAGAGCAATAATATAATAACAATATTTTTATTAATCAACTAAATTAGATCAAGTAAAACTATGTACGAAACAAAGAAAAATGGAAGTACAATAGATGAAAAAAATGTACAAAGGTACAAGAAAAAAATCATAACTGTTTACTAGTTAGATAGAATGGGGAGATCATAAAGCTGAAGTTTAGCGATGAAATTTTTCCATCAGAGTGAGTGAGTATGACTCACGAGTGGCTTATGAAACTTTATTATGTCTATTTTTTTAAATAAAAATAATGATAAATAACTCTTAAATTATTGAGAGTGTAAAAAATAAGCTTTATATTTAAGTTAATAAAATATAATGCTATGCGAGTTATGTTATGTGTTATATTATATAGATAACACTAATGTGAATTATATGTACTTTTTTGGGACCTTGGTGTGTGTTGTATACCAGATACTTAGGGTTCCAGTTTAGGCCCTCTCATCCAACCTATATCTATCTTTCCTTTCTAATATGTTGCCCTTGGGCTTTTTTTTTTTTGAAAAAAATGATAACACTAATGTGAGCTATTTTGTTGCCTGTCTTGTCTGAAAATAGCATGGGTTGCCTACCTTTGACATTAAAAAGGGCATATACAATTTATATTGCTCCATCCAATGTGGTTTTTGTTGCAGTTAACATATCTGGCCTTACCCTTTTATTTATAGAGATGCTATTTATGTTACTCGAATAATGGACCTCTAGATCCTAATCGAGGCAACATATTCACTTAGCCATGTAGAAGAATTTAGATGTTAGATTTGGAGTAGTGTTAATTTTTTAGTTTTAGATGCATTCTTCTATCTTCTATAAATATATTTTAGTGTTGAGATGAAATTTGCCTGTACTATGATTATACTCTAATATCAAGTAATGAGAATAGCTTAGAACACATTACATTTAATAAGATCAACATAATACTTGCAAAACGTTAGCAAGCTTCATGTCTAAATAATGGAAGGGAATTCATTTGCTGAGTAATTATATATTGATATTAGAAGGATGTAGTGACTAGGGTTAATTTTGTAAGCTTGTTGAAGGTGGCATATGACAATAGTAGAGATGATAATTGTCTAAAGTCCAAATTCAAACATTTGAGGAATTTTTTGAGAAACCTAAGACACTTGTCACAAGGATTTCTGTGGAGCCATAACACAGTGCATGATGCATGATGCAGAGCGCTTCATTTTAAATATGATGCAAAATATTAAAAAAATATTAACAAAAACAAATAAATATGAAACAATATTCAATTAAAAGATAAAATAAAATGATGATATAGAAATAATAATTTAATTCAATTGTTTAATGAAGAAAAGTGAAAAAAATCGTATTATGTTATTTCTCAATAATCAAATTACAACACTTCTTCTTATATAATTAGGAACAACTAGATAACGAATAATTAAAAAAATTACAATTTACAAAAGAAAACATTACCAAGAAGGAAAGAAATATAGCGTGATAAGGAGGGAATAAAACTAAAAAAGGTCAGAATTCCACACTCCTCGGGGCTGGGTTATAAATACTGTAAAGACCCATCTTGATTTTTATATCAATGAAGCTGTCAGGAGGTAGATATTTAGTGAAGGCATCAACAAATTTATGATGAGTTTGGATGTATATTAATTGAACAATGTGTTCATTAATCTTTTTAGAGATAAAATATCAATCAATCTCAATGTGTCTGGTCCTGTCATGATACACATGATTCATTGCAATATTTTTTTTAATTGCGACTTGACTTTCACAAAACGTCTTCATGAGATTGACGGTAGAGTATCCCAACTCATTTAAGAGTTGTTTGGTTAGCTGAAAATGAAATACAATGTAAAATATTTGTAGAGTACTATGATTATAATGTATTTGAAATACTTTTGAATTGTTTGATTCACTTTAAATTAAATGTAGGATTTTATATTTTTTTTTTTGGTTTGAAGTAAATTGAAAATAATGTATTTACATGGGCAAAGGGCGACAGTAAAGGCAGACAACGGACTAGGCTGTGACTGTGGGCTGCGTCTGTCGGTTGGCGGCAAGCCGCGAGCAGCAGCTGGTTTCAGCGACATGCGACATCAAATTATCTATAACATTTTACATAAATGATGTAATTCAAATTCGATCAAATTGACCGAATTTTAAATTTGGCCAAATTGGCCAAAGTCCAAATTTAGCTAAAATGAACTACAATGTAAACTTCAAATTCTTTTATATTTTACATTGTATTTGTAATTTTTTATGTCAAACATATAATTTTCTTAGATCCATGTAAAAGAATTACAGTACACCACTAATTCACTTAACCAAACAACCACTTGGTAACATTTGGATCCACATTTCTTCACAAATTTTTAAAGCAAGTGACTAGTATTCAAACTCCGTAACACGTTTAGAGACCACTGCTTGTTTCTTACTTTTGTCTGTGAGTGCTCCTGCCAATTAGCATCAGTGTAAACCTCTACCTCCATGTTGTCTAATTTTTTTAAACACTAACCTCTGCTAGGAGTCTTCTTTAAAAAATCTTAATATTCTGTAAACCATCTTCAAATATTCTTCATTCAAACTATTAATATGTTAACTTAAAATATCAATAGAGTAAGCAATATCAGATATAATGTGTGATAAGCAAAGGAGCTTACCCGCCAGTTTTTGGTATCTACTTTTTTTCACAAGTGTTATCTCTCTTGTATGTAATTTTCTGTTTAAATCTATAGGAGTTTCAATAGGTTTGTACCTCATAATTTTTGTTTTTTTAGTAGGTCCTGAATGTGCTTTCTTTGGGATATCACAATACCAAACTTGGACTTGACCACTTTCATGCCCAAAAAGTTTCTCGTCATTCCTATAGGACAATAATCTTCATAATTTTCTCAATCTCTTTTTTATCATCAGCTGTTAGGATCATACCATCTACATAGTTATTAGTATGTTCTTCTTATCTTTATGGGTATGTTTTATAAATAATGTATGATCCACTTGCCATTGGATGTACCTATTAGATTTCATCAACTGGACAAAATTGTCAAACTAAGCCCTTGAAGATTTTTTGAGGCCATAAAGTGACTTTTATAGTTTACAAATTAGATGTTTATTTGAGTCATTTTTCATTTCAAGTGGAATTTCTTTATACACTTTTTTCCTCAAGAAATCCATTCAAAAACACATTCATGATTTCAAGTTGATGTAGTTGCCACTCTCTGTTCACTGCCAAAGAAAGAAGAATTCTTACAGTGTTTAACTTTGCCACTAGAGCAAAGTTCTCTTGATAGTCTATCGCATAAGATTCCCTTTGACCACCAAACTAGCCTTGTATCTCTCGATGCTCCCATCTGTTTTGTACTTGACATTGAACTCCCATTTGCACCAAACATGTATTTTATCTGGTTGAAGCTTTGCAAAGGTCTATGTGCCATTTTGGTTAAGAGCTTGGATCTCTTTAACTGCCTTTTCCATTTTGGATTTGAAGTGCTTCATAAACGGACTTAGGTATCTACACACTATCAAAATTAGATAAAAAAGTTATATAAATTGATGATAACTTCTCATGTGCAACATAATCCTTGATAGGATAATTTTTGCAACTTTTTCGGTATTCTTTACAAGATTTTACATCCTTTGGAACTTCAAAGATGTTTGAATTCACGTTTGGTTGTGAATAGTCTTGTGATTTCATATTACCTTTATCATGCTAAGTATATTTCTTTCTCCTATTATACAAGTGAAGTTCATTGTTGTCAATCTTAGGTTTAATGTTCTCAATTGATGGAACTTGGGAGGCAGGATGGTCAGGGGGAAGTAGATGAAGTTGTGATGACTTTAAATCAATGTGGGTATCTAGAGTACTGTAGGAAAGTAGAATAAGTTGTGATGGCTCTAGGGTAGTATCTCAAGTCTGATATTCATTCGTACTCTCCCCCCTGAATTTAAAAATTGGCTTTGCAGTGTTGGTTTTCAAAGAAGGTAACATCCATGGAGTTATAATAATTTTTTTTTTTAATGGGAAAAGATCACTTGTACACCTTTTTGTTATAATTATACCCAAATAAGATGCATTTGATGGGTTTTGGGTCAAACTTATGATTTAGTTGGTGAATGTGAATAAAAGAGACATCCATATATTTTTAGGGGAAGATTGGATGAGAAAGCTCTTACATGAGGCCATTTTTCCATCACAATATTGAGAGATGCTTTGATTCCAAGAATTCTGCTTGACATTCTATTAATAAGGTAGGTGGCTGTGAGAACGATACCTCCCTAGAAAATTTTTGGGATATTGTGATAAATAATTATAGGCCTAGATATCTTGAGGAGGTAAATATTCTTCCTTTCAACTATCCCATTTTGCCGTGGAGTTTCAATATAAGAATTCACATAGATGATACCATACTTTGCGAGGTATGATCCAATGATTGAATTGAAATATTCTTTTGTATTATCGCTTTTGAAATTCTAAATTTTTCATTGGAATTGAATGTAAATCATGTTATGGAAGAATTAAAATGTTTGTGCAGTTTTGGATCTTGCTTTTTTGTGAAAAACCCAACTAATTCTATTGTGACCATCAATTAATGAGATAAATCATATGTGTCTAGTGATGATTTTCAATTTTAAGAGTTACCAAATGTTACTGTAGATGATAGGGAAATGTTGTGAGGGTTTGTACTTAGACAAATGGTAGACATGAGTATTTTTAGCCAATTGGCAGGATTCAAACTGATAAAATTTTGGATTTTAAACAATAAAGAGATGATATAAATTTGTAACATAATGAAATTTGAGATGTTCCAGATGATACTATCGTAACAAAATTTGATTCTCAATAGACTTAGGTACAACATACTCAGGAACATGACAAGAGGATGGTGAAGAAGACATTTGTGTGTTAAGAGATCTGCTTTTCTTGAGCTGGTATATACCTTGATGCAATTTAGCACAGTTTAGGGTTTAGGGTTTAGGGCTGCCAATTATCTTCCCCCATTACACCACCTGAAATTCACAAGAGTTGGAATAAAATTTAGTAATAAAATTTAAGAAATGATTAAGGTTGCTAATTGAAAGTAAATTGCAGTCTAATTGGGCAACATATAGCACTGAGGAGAGCTGAATATCTTTGGAGATTCTTTACTTCTTCTTTCCCAACAGTCTTGGAATGAGCTCCATCTATAATCTAACAAATTTGGAGTTTGTGAACTCTTGGTAGTGGGTGGGAGCATAAATATCTCCAGTCATGTGATCAAAATCACTTGAATTTATCATCCAAGATCGAAATCTTTCATTGTTATTGAAATAGGAGGACATGATATCTTGGTTTATCATCAAGCTGGTAAGCCGCTCAATTGTGCTCGAAAGATGCTTCTTCAATGCCTTAAGTTGTTCGTTGGTGAAGGGGTTAGGGTCGGTCGACTCTTAGAAGAGTTAGTGGCATGGGCCTTGTGGTCTTGGTCTTTCCTTGCCCGGGTTTTCAGTTTACAAGTTTTTCCATATAATTTCTAGCGATTGTTTTTTGTGTGACCCAGTTTCTTGCAATGTTCACATAATGAACGATTCTTCTTTGGCTTTGACTCATGGGAGGAGTTGTGTGCATACAAAGAGAGCTTTCAGTGCTAGATGAATCCACACTTCCTCACATCAATGAGTTTCTTCCTACTTTCTTTCCTTCTGACTTCAACAATGGTTTTATCCTCGTAATTCTTTCTCTGACATCATCTAAGTTCTTATTCAGACCAATTGGGAACCTGATCATACTTTTATTCTCCACTATTGTTTTATACAATATAGCATCTTGAGGTCACTTCCATACATATCTAATTTTAACTCTTACTTTGTAAGTGTGTTGAAGTATTGATCACACTTGATTCTTCTTGTCAGAGTTCATGTAGTTGTCTTAATTTCAAATAATTTTGCAGTGTTTTCAATATGGAATAATTCTTACGAGTTGCTTTCCAAATCTCCTATGTTATCTTATAAAGTAGGAAACTTCCTCCAATTTCTGTGGTCATAGAATTGATCAACTAAGACATGATTGTATGATCATGAATATCATGAGCAATGGTTAGGTTCATTGAACTCAGGAACTGTGCCTGCTCCCCAGAGATATTTCTTTTTTCTTTTTCTACAAATGTACATAAACACAGATTGAGTTCATTTGTGAAAGTCATGGACATTGAATTTATGATTTGTGATAAATTGAGAGAGTTTGAATTTATGGTTTGGGCAGAAGTTCTGGTCTGTGATTTCGAACTAAACTCCAGAGTAGAGGCAGACAACTTTATGCCATACATTTTCATAAGCAATATCCAAGTTTAAGGTTGGAAAGAATTCCTGGTTAATTGTGCCAGATAAGAAGGGGAACTCCTATGGCTGGTATGCTTGCTTGAGAAGGATTCAACGTCTGGAAGGCTGGTTGGTAATTGAGGCTGAATGGAACTGCCAGCAGAAGGAATGAGATGCGGCTTTACCACGCATGCATATGATTCACTAGAGAGAAAATAGAAGGGGAAGAATTCCGTATGCAGAGCTACAAAAAGCTTGCGCTTGTGAAGGACTCATGTGCACCTCCTGCAAAGTGATCGGGCAGAGAGAGCGAATCGCGCGCACTGCGAAGTGATTTGACAAAGAGGACCGATCGCGCCTGTTGCAAATTGATCCGACGGAGAGAAGGGATCGCTCTTTCTGTGAACTACAGGGGGACAATCTAACGGAGGGCTTGCAGGGGCTGGCGCAGGCTGCAGAGGCTTTGGTGGAGAAAAGAAAGCTAGGGTTTGTAATGTTGCATTGATACCTGAAGAAAAGTGGAGAAAATCGTATTATGTTATTTCTCAATAATCAAATTACAACATTTCTACTTACTTATGTAATAAGGAAAGACTAGGGCTTGAATAATTACAATAATTACAACTTACCAAGAAAGCATAACTTAAGACAGAAAGAAATATAATATAATAAGGAGGGAATAAACTAAAAAGGAAGCTCAGAGTTCCAAAGCTTAAAATTCAAAATATTTTCATAAGCAATTAAATTAGTAATCCAAAAATTGCCACCATTATCACAAGTTAAAAAAGTCACTTTTTCTTTATCTACATCATTATAACTTTGTAAAACTCTCTATGTATGTATGTATGTATGTGTACATATATACCTCAAAATTCTTATATTTTTACATATATAACATATTGTAGCATAAGCACATTAAAAAATTCATGAAAATGTGTGTTCTATTTTTACAAAGTCAGTATTAGTGGCATTTTTAATGTGATGTTAGAATTTGTGTCATATAAATAAATTTTAGAGTTTAGATGATATGTAGTCAAATTTATAATTGAATTGTATGAATGTAAGTTTTTCTTTATTTTTTACATTAAATCTTAAAAATCAACTTAATGCACATCATAGGGGCAATGCACATGCACCATTGCCCTTGCTTGGTGTAAATGACATGCATTATTTTGGCGCAACTCGTCATGCCATACAAATTTTGCTGAGGCTGAGCCACGATGTGCTATATTCTACAGTGCACGATATTTTGCGCCATTGACGTGTATGAACTAAAATTAATGAGTTATTTAACATGATCTAGTTTATTTTTTTATGAGAGTAATACTGAGATTTTAACTATGTAGGTTTTTAAATGAATTTTGTGTTAGATTGCGAACTATGGTTTAGCCCCTTTTTTTTCTTTTTAAGTTTCGAAAGAATTCTTCTAGCTTAACTAAGTATATTATTTGTATCAAGATTAGTTTTAATTATTGCAATAAATATTATTTTAATATCGAGCATTGAGCCTAAAAATTTAATGTTGTCCTAACCTGTCTGTATGAACATCATGCAATATTTTATGGTTGGATTCAGAACGTAGAATAAGATTTTTGCGAGGCGTTTTGATGCTGAAAAAGAAGCCTTTAGCATGCATGAGACTAACAAAGCATGTGGATAGCTTGTTACTTTGGATTTTAATTTGCTTGAGTCTAATCAAGCATCAACAACTTATTCATTGTATTGTTATTTTTATTTCAAAAAATTATTGTAATATTTTTAGTTTTAAAGCCTGATTAAGAGTAGTTTTGTTTTTCGGAAATTAACTAGTTGGAAGTTGTGATATGGTGATTTGAGTGATGTTAAATTAAGACCCTTCATCAATCCCCACACAATTCAAGGAGTTGCAAAATTTAAATTCCACAAGTTACACTTCAAGTAATAAATCAAAGACATCCTTAGTGATACAACTTGCTAGCAATGCTTTTTAAACTACCAACATCTTTGTTTCAAATTTAAAATTTGAATGTGTTGATATCATTACGCGGAAGGGGATATAACCATTTTTAGGCTTGTCCCTTGAGCGGTGAGGAATAGTTGAGAAAGGTGAAAGTCTATGGTATATTGATGGCACATAATAGTAATAAAAATGCCTACTTGCTTGTTGGGGTTTGTTGACCCAACATAAGTGTCTATAATTGGCATCTTGAATCTTAATGGGGTAGGATGACTATTGTAGCCTTAGCAGGGTGATTCAAGGCTCCCACTTACTGTCATTGGAAGGTTTTGAGTGATTGGAATAATTTTAATTGATCCGAAGGTGCCAACCAAGCGGTTAGGTCATAGCCAACTCTAGAGCTCTTTTTAGGGTTTTGGATGTAGGGTCTTTTTTATGGTGAAAGGTTCAGGGCATGATGTTACTTAGGAATATTT
>JXCR01144253.1:238762-264850 GCA_002079205.1 Phalaenopsis hybrid cultivar | reverse complement strand
ATATATTCATTCCGCATTTTGTCTCTAAGTGTAAAGCCACTCATCGAACTAATCATTCTCATCTCGGCAACACTTAACTTATTATTATGCTTCTCTTTTAAAGGTCAACATTCAACGCCATAGAGCATTGCAGGTCTCACCACCGTCTTAAAATTTTTCTTTCAGTCTAAGCGGTACTTTCTATCACACAAAATGCCCGAAGCATTCCTCCACTTCAACCAACCTACTTGAATTCCACTATTAACATCCCCATCCATATCACCATCACTTTGAATAACGGACCCAAAATATCTAAATCGTTCACACCTTTTAATAATTTGATCACCCAATGAACAACAGACCCAAGATATCTAAATCGTTCACACTTTTTAATAATTTGATCACCCAAAGTCACACTTCTGTCACTAGAGCTATTATACAACTAATTACATTCCATGTATTCAGTTTTAGTTCTACTTAAACGAAGGCCTTTAGACTCCAATGTACACATTCCATGTATTCAGTTTTAGTTCTACTCAAATGAAGGCCTTTAGACTCAATGTAGACCTCCGTATTCAGTTTTAGTTCTACTTAAATGAAGGCCTTTAGACTCCAATGTAGACCTCCATAATTTAAGTTTTTCCTCGGCTTTTTCTCTAGCATCATGTTCTTTTGGCTTGTGAGAATGTGCTTGCTAGTGCTTTTAATTTGGAAGAGTCCTTTTATAAACAGAAGGCTACCCAATTTTGTTGATAGAGATATGAATTATGCCTATTTTCATGCTTTTATTAAAAAAAGAAGAATGAATAACAATATCATCAGAATCAAACAAAATAATGGTAATATTCTTTATGATCATGCTCTCATTGAGGTTGATGGTTTTGAATATTATTCTAGACCTTTTAAAAATGATATTAGTGCTCTGGATAATATTAATGTTACCCTTTTCACTGATAATTATGATTAAACTCCTAATATTGATCTTACTTGTATTCGTAATGAGGTGGAGATTAAACAGGCTCGGGATAGTATTAACAACAATAAATCAGCTGGATCAGATGGTTTTACTGCTGCTTTCTATAGGGTTTGCTCGGATGTGATTAGTAAGGATGTTATTTGTGTTGTTCAAGATGTTTTTAAAGATCTTGATCTGCCATGATATTTTAAAACCTCTAACTTAGTTCTTATTTCTAAAGCTAAAGATGGTATACAATGGGAGGCTTTTAGACCTATTAGTCTCAATACTGCTATTTCTAGTGGTTTCCAAAATTGTGGTAAGTTGTCTACATCCTTTTCTTAGCAAGCTGGCTTATGAGCAACAATCTACTTTTATTAAAGGTAGATACATTGGTGAAAATGCCCTTATTGTTCAAGAGTTAGTTCTTGATTTAGACAAGAAGGGCAGAGGAGGCAACATTATTTTTAAGATGGATATTCAAGAAGCTTATGATACTCTTAGATGGGAGTTCATTTTGGATATTTTTAAAGACAGGGGTTTTAATCTGGCTTTCAATCTTATTAAGAGGATTTTGGATAATAAGTACTATATTTTAAATAATGATATGAAATGTGTTTTTTTTCAAATCCTCTAAAGGGCTTAAGCAAGGTGATCCTCTCTCCCCCTATACTTTCATTTTGGTTTTTTATTATCTTTCTAGATGACTTAACAAGCTCTTATATAATCATCCTAGCATGCATTTTGTTGATAAAGGGAATTTTAGCATCTCTCACCTTGCTTATGCTGATGATATTATTATTTTTACTAATGTTAATAAGAGTTCTATTATAAGGCTGATGAAAGCTCTGGAACATTTTTAATTTGGTTATGGATTAGTGTTTAATACTAATAAGTGTCACTTCTATTGTTCTAAATGCATTGTGCCTAAGCAGACGAATTAGACAAGAATTACTGGTCGTAAAAAAGGGGATCTTCCAATTATTTATTTGGGCTTTAATCTTGACAAGGCAGGAGAAAGAAGCATCTTTTTGATAATATTATTGATAAAATCAATAAGAATGCTTGCTTTGGGATAATCTATTTTTAAGATCTTTGTTTTAAGGTGTTGGAAATGATTTGACTTGGATGGTTGATTCTGTTGGGGTCTTCAAATCTTTTTATTTTATTGGAGAGCTATAGGCAATTTGGTGTTGTCGATTCAGATGAAATGCTGTATTGTGCTGTCACCATTAAGTAAAGGTCATGAAAGCATGAATCTTAGAGTTCACAACAAATGGCTAAGCAGTAAACTAGAACCAATAAATTTTAGGCACAAATCAAATATGAATAAGCCAATAAATTGATAAAATTGATCACAAATGGTCTAAATATGAAGCGTAGACATTTTTTATGTAGTCCAACACTGGTTCTAGGGTTTACTTGTAAGCTTACCAAGCTTTTAGGCCTTTGATTCAAACTCATGTCTCTTGCATGTTTTTTAGTGCTTACAATATAAATTCTTAAACAACCTACTTGATTTCCAATGGATCCCTTGAACTATTGATTGGTAGCCAATAAATAAATAACATATGAAGCAAATATCATAATATGCGATAATAAATAAAAAGCATAAGTTTAAATTATTTTTTTGAAAGTAATACCAAATAAAATATTTGATGACTTCTGATTTTTATAAATGTGCTTTTGTCTGTGATAAAAGAAACGAAAACCGATTAATATATGGAACTTAGTGCGAAGGAAAAGAAAGAAAAAAAGTAGTGAAGAAAACTAAGTTTTGCAGTTGAGAACTTACTTCGCTTCTTTTAGTTTTGTTTTCTTCATTTGCATAAGCATTCAATGAATCTTCTCCCCAAAGTCTCCATAATAATGGCTACTAGAACTTTGGCAGTGTTCCTTCCTACCCTTAGATAGCCCTTAAATTTCTAGTAAAGTCCCACTAAATCTCTTTAAAGTTTTTCTTATATAGAGCTTGAACTAAGCTCAATACTAGGCAGGATCCATCATAAAATAGGGCAAAATTTTGGGTTATTGTCCCGTCAGTTCTTAGGTATTAACTGAAGGATTCGTGAATGTATCCTAATACAGCATCTGGGCGCTAGCCTTACTATTTTGTGCTTTATCCTTCAGTTTCTGGATGCTTGGGCATCTAGGCATTTGGTCAGGCATGTTAGCTTGAAATCACGCTGTTTGCACCACAACATGCTTGGACGGCTCCAAATATTTGATTGCTCACATTTTTCCATTGAAATTTTCAAAATTTATGCTATCATATAAAATTTAAAATCAAATTATTAGTGTAGTGTATTTTCAAATTTTAGCGAAGCTAATCACTGAAAAAAAAAAAATTCATGTATAACAATGCTTCAATTGCCTCAATAGTTGGAGTTATAGGGTGGCTAAAGCGGTTGTTGATGGAATTCATGAGTCCTTAAATCTCTGCATTCAGTAAACATGTTGGCTTGACTCCATGAAAGCAATAAGCTCAAATTTCTTAGATTAATAAGGCAATTTGGAAGATCAATAGCTGCTATTTAATATATCTTTAGTTTTAAATAGAGTTCAAGAATGGGTGAAATATTATGGACCATCAAATCATTACTTGTTAATCTCCAATTTCTTTGCTGACACTTCCATTTGTCCCTTATTCTTAGTAAGGATTACTAGTATGGTCATGGATTAATCTTGCTCAATAATTATTGCTCCATAAAGTTAAACATAACCAAGTGGATACATTAAAAGGTTGGAAGCATTGCTCTGATGCCTGGTTCCCTATGCAAGCGCCCATCGCTCGTTTTTACTCAATTTAACCAGGATCTTCAAGATTCTCAAAGCCTGCAGAATGGCTTGACCACCAGTGAGCAGCCCCACTGGAAGCAGCAACATTTTTTTAAAATTCTCACATGTCACGCAAACATGAGTCATATCCTTGAAGGAGAGAGGTCACTCCTCGTAGTTATGATGACTGGACCAACTAATAGGAAACATGTGTCCAATTAGTTATTGAGCATCCCTCACCAAGTTGCTATGCTAGCTACTCAATAACTTCTGCTCTAAAGGAGGACTCAACTGTTTCTTCTTCTGAGTGGAAGGAAAAAAATAATATTTTCTTTGATATGAATAATTTCAGGAGTGACTAACATTGAGTAATAAAGGTGTCCTTCATTCATTCAATTATTATGTTTTCTTCCATTATTTATTTTTGGTGATTTTCTATGTTTCTTGTTTTATGTACTTGATGTGTCTCACCCACCAAGCTTATACATTTTCAATTCAATATCGAACATTCATGGCGATCAATAGGAATAATTGAAAAACAATCAAAGATTTCAAATCGTTGCGATAACGTTAATAATGAGGTAATGAATTCCCACTTCTGACATCTCATGGAATTGGATGTGGTAAAGTCTTATGTACTTTTTAGTAGTTCTGATTTTGACATGACCATTGGTTTTAGCTTAATATGAGCTGCTAATAAATGGGAATAACAAGTAAAAAGAGTTGTTAAATATTAGTTTTTTGATGTTTTCTATGATTATGCTTTTTTTATCCTTGGATTAATTTGTATTGCTTAGTTTAAACCATTCACACTTTGGTAATAAATATGAGAAAATTGAAATACGGGTTGAAGCGCATGTTTATTTTATGTTGTAGTAATGCTACCACTTTGAAGAGTTGTGAATGCACCTTGAAGTGTTTTGAATGGCAAGAAACATGTATGGGTATCACTATTTACATCTTCAAACAAAGTTTTTAGTATGCTAAGTTTGAAAATTCAAAATCTAGTTTCTCTCATCCAAGAATCCTATGGCTATTTATACATTTATATCAGGAAGAAAATAAGAAGTATTCATAATTCAAAGGGACAAAAAAATACGAAATGAAAATTAATTACATAAATTTATGAGTTGTAATATTTGTATCCTTATTTCTTCACATATGATGCATAACTAATGACAACTTTTCAATTTTGTGCGCTTGATCACCCTATTAATATATTTGATGAGTTATTTTAACAATAGCTCATCGGACTCAATAATGGTTAAAAATGATCTTAATTTACTAGAACTAAATGAAAATATGACACTAAATAGGACGCAATGGTGAAAGGATGATTCATGTAGCCGACCCCACGTAGTGGGATTAAGGCTTTGTTGTTGTTGTTGTTGTTGTATTTTAACAATAGCTTTAATGTAACTTCCATGCACTTGTATGTCTCATGTAAAGTGCGTTCTAACTTCCATGCACTTGTAAGTTTCATGTGAAAAGGGTTCCAACTTCCACTGATAACTCTCATGCATTTGTAACTTTCATGTGGTCAAAAAGTTAAAGAAAACAAGTTACATGTCTTTATGCATGGAATTTAAGCAACTTGATTTACAGGTTTTGTGCCAGGCGCTTTCTGAGCGGGCTTTGGCTTTCGTGTAAGGCCAAGTCACTTTACCAATCCAAACACTAAGAAAGACAACTGATCCAGTGCCGGGAAGGAGAACCCTATTTTAGACTCAGGCTCAAACACTAAAAAAGTGTGCCCTTTTTAGCTCTTTTTTTGTGATGAGAGATATCTAATTACCTATTAGATAAGGTAAGGCAATGAAAGAAACAAGGTTTTTTCCACTTGTTTCCTATAACCAAAATCATTACTGTCACCAACCCTACTACTTGAACTAGTACCAGCACGGGGAGAACCTGTACCTTTGTTTAGAACCTAATATCCCGTTACTGTACGAGAGCGGAAGCGAGAAAAGCAAGTTTTATATAATAGACTATACTAGAATAGAGTCCGAGACTTGAAACTAGCAACCATGAGGTCGGTAAAAAAGGATTTAGGTTTTCCCCAAGCAAGAGTTTCCTATGTAGTTGGAAGGGGGCTGGTGGCTAAGCTTGCCTCAGCTCAATAGGAAACTCCCACAACTGACAAACCGGTGAGAAACATGTCCTGTCACACAATTGGCGGCGGATTAGCCCCGACCAGTCGATGCTCCTATGCAAGTCTGGTTGTGTCTCGGGTAGGTAAGGTTAAAGTAGTAGTAACGAGCCNTACGTAGTAACGAGCCGGTAAAGGTTTCTTATGTTTTATGATATTACATCCGTGAGTGAACGAGGCGAGTTATTGATGTGAGATGGATCCATAGAAGAGGGGTTTCCAGTTCTAATCCAGAAAAGATTCGTGTATATATTTCACAGAAACGTGAAATCAAAGTAGGTGATAAAGTAGCTGGAAGGCATGGGAATAAGGGTATGATTTCTAAGATTTTGTCTAGACAAGATATGCCCTATTTGCAAGATGGAACGCCATTTGTTTGGGAAGCAATAAGCCCCTTTGACATCTCTTCATCTGCAAAGAATTCTCGACGTGAAAACACAGAGACAGAGGGCTGATCTTTGAATAGGGAAAAGAATGGATCNATGGAAGAGGAAAGACTCAGTTTGGATTGGCTCTTGTCATGGTCACGCTTCAAGTCCTTCCTTAAGCCGGCTGGAGCTCAGACTGCAAGTGAAAAGAAGCGAAGCTTCCGATCATTTTCTTAGGGCTGTAGTTTTTCTTGTTAAGAAAGAGGGGGTCACGCAGGTAATTCATAGGAAGCAAACAAAAGAATAGCCGAAGAGAAGAGTAAGGCGCTAGAGGAGAGAAGATCCGCCTGATAGAGAGGACTTAGAGAGACCTAAGACCAGGTAATCCAACCGGAGGTCTCTCAATATGCGGAAAGCTCTTGCTTAAGGAGCTCTAACCTAAGTAATACATAGACCTCTAAAGAACAAGGCCCAGCGCGTGAACACGAGGCGCCGTCCTCACCAGATCGTCAGACTGAAAATGAAAAGAGTAACCCGAATTTGAAGATTCACGATCCTTGCAGCTGAATTCATCCCCCATGTGTTGGGACCTGAACCGTGCCGTGGTGGTGCTCTTCTACAGCTTCTTCTACATAGGCTCCTCCACTTCTGGAATTTATAAAGTAAACCTTTCCAAACCCAATCGGAAGAACTGATCGCTTTCTACAATAAAAAAAGAGTTCTAGACTAGCCATGTTTTCTTTCTGTGAGAATGCCGTAGGACTCCAGGAATTTTGGAAGCTGAACATGCTCAAAAGATGCCTCAAGCATTTTGCTTTGATCATTCGACTGTCCAGTGAAACGGTTTGAAAATCAAAGTTCAACTCCAACCAAGGCGCTAGATAGATCACATCTTGGCCAAATGCCAATCCTCCTAGTTTGTGAAAGAGAAAAAGAGTGGAGTTTTGAGATATAAAAATTACTGTAAAAGGTGGTGAGAATGCATGCAAAATTTTTAGTTGACCCAACTTATTTTTTCCATAAAATTATTAAATGAATTAGGATGATAAGCTTATGAAATTAAGTTTTTTTTATTTCATCTCATGTCCAAAGCTATGGAGGAGGACATTTATTTAGACAAACTTATGCCTTCCAATGTTCGTCAGCTTACTTTTTTCTTACATCTCTGTGTTGCATCACATTGAATATTGTATACTTTAAAAATGTTCTTGTACGAATTTTTCTATGCAATTTTTGATAAAGCATAATGCATGACCTTAAGATAAAGCATAAAACATGAACTCGAAGATGCCTTAGCTGTTATAGCTGTTGTAGATTGTTGAAGCATGTCCACAGTTATATTCATATAGTAGAGTCATAACAGCAATGGAGCTTTGGGGTTCTTAGCTTTAATGAGCGGTGGTTTGTATTGTTTAGATAAAATTGAAATTATTGAATTGAATTGATCTTATTTTATTGATTAGATTCAGTTGTTAAAGTAACGGTTGGATTGCTGAAGATTATTTTTTTGCTTTCTTTGATTTTGGTAATTGTTTTGTTTTTATTTTTATTTTTTTAAATCTTTCATTGTACCATATCTTCAAATAGAAAATCTATAAAACTTGTGAATTATAAATAATTAAGTTACAGAAAGATCTTCATGGATATTATTTCTGTCAGAAGCCAAACTCATAAATTTTTATAAAGATTACTTTGTATTTTTCTTAATACAGATTATTTAAGATAAATATAATATGTTCATTTCTAAAGTTAATTTTATTTCAGTTCATCTCGGAAGGTACTGAATTGTTTGACTGTTTGGTTCATTGAAAAGTAGTTTGATTGATTCTCCTTTTTTTTATATATAAATTTTAGAATGTAAACCAGTTGTTTTTGTTAATTTGTAAACTAATGCAATCAATTAAATCAAATTACCTTACTGGTGAGGCTGGTGAAACCGTATTTGAGTTTAGTTATAGAACTAATTGATGTTTTTAACAATTGTGCATTGGTGAGTATAGGATGTTAATTGATAACAGGGTGTTGTCAGTTTTACTAGTATTTCCTTCACAGTTATATCCATATAGTAGAGCCATAATTGCAATGGAGCTTGACCTTTCTAAGTTTTACCAGCTATCTTCGGTTTTTTAGCTCCAGTGAGCGAAGGATTGTATTGTTCAGCTAAAATTGAACTTTTTGAATTGAATTGTTTTTATTTTATTGTTTAGATTCAGTTGTTAAAGTAACTTTTTGATTACTGCTGGTTATATTTTTGCTTTCTTTGATTTTGGTTATTGTTTTATTTAATTTTATATTTTATGAACCTTTCAAACTGAAAATTAATATATATTATTTCTTCAAAAAGGAAACTATAAAGGTTTATCCGTGATAAGGTTGGTGTAGCTCCAGTGGAGGACAAAATTAGAGTGAGTCGTCTTAGATGCTTTGGTCACAATAAATGTCAATCAGCTGATGATCTTGTTAGGAGAGTAGTAGATATTTTAGATTCGACTTATGTTAAGAAAGGCAGATGTAGAACTAAAAAGGCTTGGGCATACTGTATAAAATTTGATCTTAATCTATTAGAATCAAATGAAAATATGACACTCAATAGGACGCAATGAAGAAAAAAATTCATGTAGCAGACCCCACTTAGTGTGATAAAGAATTGCTGTTATTGCTGTTTTTGTTGAGAAAATCTATAAAGCTTGTGAATTATAAACAATTAAGTTATAGAAAGATCTTCGTGGATATTTTTTCTGTCACATGCCAAAAGTCCAAAATTTTAATAAAGATCACTTTGTATTTTTCTTGATACATATTATTTACGCTAAATTTAATATGTTCCTTGCTAAAGAATTATATTTCAGTCCATCTCGAATTGTACTGGATTGTTTGAACTGTATGGTTCTTTGAAAAATAGTTTGATCGATTCTTTTTTTTTTTTAATTCTAGAATCGAAATCAATTGTTTTAGTTAATTTGTAAACTAAAACAATCAAATAAATCAAATTATGACCTTACTGGTGAGGCTTGTGAAACCGTGTTTGAGTTTAGTTATAGAACTAATTGATGTTTTTAGCAGTTGTGCATTGGAGAGTATAGGATATTAATTGATAACAGGGTGTTGTCATTTTTATTAGTATTTCCATCACTATTTTAGACTGAAAGATTGTGCTTTAAGGGCCAATTTTATTGGCATAGAATGATAATATGACAACAGTTTTGTATGTTGCGCCATCTGTTGTTAAGGTAAAAGGTTAAATAATGTTGAGATTTGCGATAATAATAATCTATGATGTTTCATGGGAGAGCAAAGGACAACCTTTGTTAAGATATTTGAGGGTTTGAACAATAGGTTCAATCAGATTTATAAATTACACTAAGCAAAATAAAATATATTTTGATTTTTTTGAGTATATATGTATACACAAATTCGGCTATAGGAGAATTTTTGCTAAATTTCTCTTACTGAATCATGCCCTCTTGCCGAAGTGGCTGAGCCGAGCTTTCATGTTGAAGTGGTTGATTCGAGCCCACCTGTTGAAGTGGCTGAGTCGAGTCTAGCAGTCAAAATGGCTGAGTCGAGCCCATCTATTAAAGTGGCTGAGTCGAGCTTACCTGTTAAAGTGGCTAAATCGAGTCGCCTGTTGATTTGATTGTTCTCATCTTTCTCAAAAGGACAACCTAGCCCATCTATACAACAACTACTATTAGAAGAAACCATAATGACTACAAAGAAGCCATCATGAATATTAAGAACATCCATCAATCTCTCATTGAAGACGTCACACGACATTTGTGACTAGTTCTTTTCACCCAAGTATCAGGGATGGCTACAATACCAACAATACCTGACATTGACAGACAATACCTGACTTCTACACTACAGTCTTCCATCATGACACTGGAGAAATGCGACATTACTCCTTTATGTATAAAAGGGGAGGGAAAATGAAAATGAATTTCCTCCCTTTTCTCTCTAGATCCTCCTTTTGTTTCTCTTCTCTTGAGAGATTGCTTTCTATCTCCATTTCCCACTCTTCTCTCCCAGATATCCTGGAGCTCAGGTAACCTCTGAGTAGTCGTCTTCTTTTGACTTAGCGGAAATCGGAATTCAATACATTTTCTAAGTTTATGTCGAAAGACTGTTATCCATCTCGCTCTATTATTCCTTGTAGTATACAAGGTTTTTTACATGATTGTATATACTCACGAATAATACGTGACCCTACGCGCCAAAAGGATTCAAAATTCTTAAATGTGTGGTGATTGTAGAGTTCATATGCAAACTCTGCGAAAAAGACCCCTCTCATCCGAAGAACGCTCTCAGAGAACGATGAATTGTACCAGGGAGTTCGTGACTCAATAAATTTACAAGTTGAAAAAAACTAATGAAGAAGGAAGTGCATGGCATGAGGGAAGCATCCAAAATGCATTCTTAGGCCAGAACATATACCTCATCATCAAGATAGTGACCCGCAACAAGAATTGCTAGGGCAAGAGGTCCCTAAACAGCAACAACCAAGGCGAGAGGCGCATGCCTAGGATTTGCTAAAAGAAGGATTAAGAAGAGCTCTCGACCAAATTTTCGAATGAGAAATATTGCGCATGAACAATTGCGACAGTTCAAAAGAGGTAGGACTAGTTGTAGACTCAATGGGATAAGAAAGAAGGAGACGATGATTTTCTCCTAAACTACTACAAAGGAGAGGATGAAGATAGAGATTGACATAAAATACCTTCCCGAGAGAGATTTAGGAAGGTGAGGCACCAAAGAAGTTTAAGATTATCTCTGAAATCTTACAAAGGGAAATTTGACACCACTGACCATTTGGTTTCATTCGAGTCAGCCATCTGTTTGCTCAGAATAAACGATGCGTCAAAATATCAATTATTTTTCTTTACATTGAAAGAATTAGCTTTCCGTCAGTTCAATCTCCTACCAGTAAGAGTCATCACCTCCTTTTGCGTATTCAAGCAAATGCTCGTAGCTAAGTTTGCCGGAGCAAAAGCCTTCAAACAGGTTGCAAGCACTCTTGAAATACATCAGGAGCCAACCGAGAGCTTGAGGAATTTAATTACTTGTTCTCAACGAGAAATGCTGGATGTCCAAGGCTTGGAGCCGGTTTTGTTCACGTAGCTTTGGTCCATGGCTTGCATGAAGGACTGTTTCGATACTTACTGTACTTACAGAAGCCAAAGACATTGGCGGAGCTTCTGGAGCTTGGGAACAGCCACATCTCCATGGAAGAGTATTACTCTCTTCCTTGACCCTCTCGATAACTGAAATCCAGGGATAGATATTAGAACAATCTCCTGGCGTCCGTTGAGACCAGAAGAGTCGTTTGAGGACTTGGAAGCCTTGGAACACCCATGACATGCACACTCGTCTAGATTGAAGAAGTACAGAGGAGTGACTGGTCGAAGAAAAAGCAAAAAAAAGAAAAGACTCGAGCTGCTCAGGCTTCCCACTTCCGTTGAAGTCACATCTTTGAGGGTTTCAATGACCGAAGTAGTAGTAGAGACCATTCAGAATAAAGACTTTGATGTAGTCCTTTCCAATGAGAAATAGGCACACATGCCCGCAATTCTAATACATACTACACATATCATCAACATCATGGTCATGACAAAGAAGAATGTCGGCATCTGACAAATTCGATCGAAGTTGATGAAAGCAGGGAAGTTGAAGGAGTTCGTGGCCCTCAAAGCTCACATTGAATGACAGGGTAAGGCACCTGCTGAAGGCAATAATAATGACCCCGCTCTGTTGAGGCTGGTCAATGTCATTAGAGTTGTTCCAGCCATCGTCGGAGGGGATGGATCCAAAGCTGCGCTAAAATCCAACCTGAATAGGTTGAAAATAGAAGTTTATTCAGCAGTCCTGGTCGAACGTACCACACCATTTCACGCTCCATTCACTTTCTCGGATATCGATTTGTCTCTCGGTGGAGATCTCTTTTAATGAGGTTATCGTAGGCATCACAATTATCAATGACTACCAGATTGGCCACACTCTAATAGACACTGGCAGTTGTGTAAATATCCTGTTCAAAGAAGTTTTTGAAAAAAATGGGAACAATTGATTGGCCCCCACTTTCGGGCCGTTATACAAATTTTTCGAAGAATCAAAAAAGACATGGAGTCATTGCCCTATAAGTAACATGGGGAGAAGGAGAACGAAAAATCACGACTATATTTGATTTTATCGTCCTAGAAGCAACAATGGCATAATGTAAATTCGACTGGCCGATGCTAAAAATCTTCGGAGCGGTTAAATCAACCTACCATGTCACTGTCAAGTTTTCTAGTGGTGGACAGGTTATCACTTTATGAGGGGACCCAATCCAGTCTCAAACTTGTTGTCTATGAGTCGTGAAGAATATACAAGAGGATCTCCTCCTACTTGACCAAAATAAGGGTAGCACATAGAACCTTGAAGTCGTGCCCATATTCACAATTGAAATAAAGAGAACCTTCTTGATTAGTACAAACTTTAGTGGGGAACTTCGAGATCATCTCATCGATGTCTTCAAGAATCACAAGGACATCTTGCATGGAGCCTCACTGAGATGCCTGAAGTTGACATCAACATCACTTGCCATCACTTCAACGTCAAGCCAGGATCTAAGCCACTTGAATAGAAAATGTGAGCCACGACCAATCATTTAAGTCAAGCCTATTCAACAGGAAGTCTTGAAGTTGATGAATGTCAAATTGATACGAGAGGTACAACATCTTGAATTTATAGCTAACATAATAATGGTAAAAAACAAATGACAAATGAAGAATGTGCGTAGATTTTACTACTATGAACGTAGCTTGCTCTAAAGATAGCCATCCATTAATTACGAATTAATGCATTGGTTGATTTAGCAGTATTGTATTCCTTCATGTGCTTTTTGGACATTTTTTCTGGCTACCATCGAATTATGATGAATCCAACTGATATGGAAAAGACTGCTTTTATCTCAAAGGAAGTTTTTGCTATAATGCAATAACTTTTGGCTTGAAGAATGCTGGAGCAACCTATCAAATGTTGATGTATATAATATTTGCTAATAAAAAATGGAAGAAATATTAAACTCTATATTGATAACCTATTTGTAAAAAGTAAATTACCATAACAACACATTGGATCTCGAGAAAATTTTTGACATATTATGAAAGTTCAAGCTTATGCTTAATCCTCCCAAATACACTTCTGGAGTTATCTCTAGAAAATTTCTTTGATATTTACTTACTCCCAAAGGAATAAAGCCAGAAATTGAGAAGGTACAAGCTATATTGAGCATGACACCGCCAAGGAGCCTCAAAAGGATGCGAGTTTTAATTGGACGAATCATAAATCTCAGTAGACTCATCTCAAAATTCGGAGATTGTTTTCTCCGTTCTTCTAAACCATTAAAAATGCCAATCATTTTACTTGTATGTAAGAATGCGAGGAAACCTTCCCATAGCTAAAGAATCTATTAGCGTCATTGTTTTAGCTGCTTAATCTCATCCCTGGTAAAGAATTTTACATTTATTTGTGAGTCTGCAAAGAGGCAACCGGTTCAGTGCTCATTAGAATGATAACAAAAGTCAATTCCGATTTACATTGTCAGCAAATTACTCCAAAGAGCTGAACATAGATACATGATAATGGAGAAACTTGCATTTCCATGCTCACTCGATCCATTTAGTATCCGAGCATCCTTTGAAATCGGTGTTGTCCGAACCTGATTACTCAGTGAGATTACTGAAATGGGCAATGGAGCTTATCAAATTTAATATTCTTACATACCTAGGACAACCATTACAGCCCAAGCTGCGCTGATTTTCTTGTTGGCTTCTCTGAAGGAGTAATAAAGAAAGAAATTTGTACGGGAACAAACAAACTTAGGATACGTTACAAAGATGGAGCTTTGTGAATCTCGGGAAAAGGAATAGACATGGTCCTACACAGCCTCATAGGATATATTCTGAGCTACTCAATTCAGCTTGATATTGATGCCACTAACTAACAAACAAAATATGAGGCTTTGATTGTCGGCCTCAGATTTTCACTACGAATCAGAATCACCCATTTATTCGATCCGATTCCCAACTAGTGGTCAGTCAAATAAGTGGATTTTTTGAGACACAAGATTAGATCAAGCTTAAGTTTTTGACCAAGGCCAAAGTAGAAATAGGTAAACTTGAGCATTCCGAGTCGAATACATCCCGAGAAGCAAAGATTAATTCACTGAATTGCTTTGCAAAGGTGACAACATCCAAAATTAATGGTCAATAGTCTTGCATAAGCCAACTATCAAAGAGGTTGAAGTTGCAAATCTACAAATTCAACCAGTCGACAGTTGGATCAATATGTTATATAATATCTATCGACAGACATAGTCTCGAAAGACGTTAAAGATCTTTGAAGGTTAGAATCAAAGCCGCAAATTACTTGATAATTAATGGGGAATTATTCCAAAAGTTTGTCACCTCCACCTCGTTTAAATGTGTTAGTGAAGACAACAACAACAAGCCTTTATCCCACTATGTGGGGTTGGCTACATGAATCCTTTTTCCCCATTGAGTCATTTTAAGGGTCATGTTTTCATTAAATTCTAATAAATTAAGACCATGTTTTGTACAATATGTCCAATTCTTTTTAAGTCTACCTTTGCCTTTCTTAACATAAGTTAAATCTAAAACATCTACTCTTGTAACTGTATCAACAGATGGTCGACGTTTAATCTGACTAAACCATCTAAGACGACTCTCTCTAATCTTATCCGCCACTGGAGCTACACCAAACACTATCACATATATGCTTGTTTCACATTTTGTCTCTTACGTGTCAAGCCACTCATCCACCTAAGCATTCTCATCTCGACAACACTTAAATTTGTTTTATACTTCTCTTTTAAAGGCCAACATTTTGCGCCATAGAGCATTGCAGGTCTCACTGCCATCTTATAAAATTTTTCTTTAAGTGGAAGCATTACTTTTCTATTACACAATAGGCACGATGCATTCCTCCACTTCAACCAACCAACCTGAATTCTACTAATAATATCCCCATCTATATCACCATCACTTTGAATAATAGACCTGAGATATTTAAAACGTTCTCACATTGTAATGATTTGATCACCCATAGTTACAACTCTGTCACTACAGCTACTACTACTAAAATTACATGCTATATATTCAGTTTTAGATCTACTGAAACAAGGGCCTTTTGACTCCAATGTAAACCTCAATGATTCATGTTTTTTCTGAAATCTTTCTCTATTCTCATCAAAAAGAAGGATCTCATCAACAAAAAGCATGCACCAAAGTACATCCTTCTGTAAATGTCCTGTAAGTACTTCAAAAACAAAGCAAAAAAATATGGGCTTGAAGCCGATCCCTGATGTAATCCAACTGAAATAGGAAAATATTTGGTCAATCCTCCTATTCTAACAGAAGTAATGGTTCTAGTATACATATTTTTAATGACTTGAATATAAGATGTATCAATAACTTTCTTCTCTAGAACTCTCCAAAGGACTTCTCTTGAAACCTTATCATTAGTTTTTTTTTTTAAATCGATAAAAATTATATGTAGATCATCCTTACTCTCTTTGTACTTCTCCATCAAACCTCTTACTAATTGTATAGCTTCCATAATAAACCTGCTTGACATAAATCCGAAGTGATTATGAGAAATATTTGTATCACGTTCTAATTGATGTTATGTTACCCTCTCCCATAATTTTGAAGTATGACACATCTCAACTTAATACCTCTATAATTTTCACACTCTTGTGCATCCCCTTTTTAAAAATGGGGACCAAAATACTATTCTTCTACTACTTAGGCATCTTTTTAGTTTTTAAAATAATATTAAAGAGTTTATTAAGCCAAGACACTCAAAAATTTTCTAAATATTTTCACACTTCGATTAATACTGCCATTGCCGGCCCTAAGCCCTCGATGCGAAAAGTGGAGGGTTACATTAGGTAGTCGACAATCAACGCAAAAATTTTTATTGAAAAATCATGACATGAATCCCTTAAAATGTGTCAGTGAAAACAAAAAGATAAAATCTTATAAGAAATTCAGTTCAGGGAATGTAGTAGCCATTTCAGTGGTATGAACCTGGCTAGTTAAATCCTTCGATAAGGATATTTTAGGGATACCCTTCGAATGCACACCGAGGAATTCTCCAAAAGGTGCGAAAAATGTAAGAATTTTGCCCTAATTCAGCTTCAACCATCACAAATTTAGTTTATAAACAATCATTGGCCTTCGTTGTATGGGGGACAGATCTTTTAGGGGGACATCAAAAATACATCCCAGTCATGATTAACTATTTCATCTAATGGATCAAAGCTATGCATTTGGCTAGAATCACGACCGACATTGACCAAAATTTTGTACAGATCGACATCATCTGTATATATGGATTACTGATGGTCATCATCACCAGCATGGGTACTCAATTTACGGATAAAAAAATGAAAGAGTTTTGTATCAACTAAGTGATACAAATCAAGTTCACCTACGTTCACCATCCCATGAGCAATGATCAAGTTCAAGTTGTTAATAAACTTATTCTACATTTACTCAAAAAAAAAAAAAAAATTGAAGATGGATGGAGTCAAAGGAAAGCTGCTTGAAGTGCTTCCGTCAGTCTTATTTGCACTTTGTATATCGTTTACAACAATCACGGGTTAGAAACCCTTTGCCCTTTGTCACAAAGTCGAATCAGGCTTCCTTGTCGAGTATGATGTATTTAGTCAGCAGGTCCTTGCTGCTCTAAATTTTGAAGAATTCGAGCTAAATGATTGGAAATGACGAATAACGAAGTTTTGTAAGATTTGCTAAACCTCTTAGAGGAACTTAGAGATCAATCTTCTTAACGACAAGAAGCAGCCAAAAGAAGAATGTTGAAACCCTATAACTTAAAAGTCAACAAGCGTCGATTTAGACCTGGGCTTAAGAAAAGTCGACCCTGTATCCCGCGGTCAGACTTAAGGAAGTTTGAACCCTCATGGTCCAACACATACGTAATAAAGGAGCAAATCGAGCGAGGAACTTATAAGCGAATCACCTATTTAGGCAAAGAAATTCTCAGAACATGGAATGAAGATGATCCAAAGATCTTCTATCTTTAAGGCTTGATGTCTCGAGTAATACTCATTGCCATAAAACATAACCGTTATAGGCACTAGTCCATACACATAAATTTATGCAAACACGAGATGTTTTACAGAACAAGATAATTAATAAAATCTCAAATAGTCCAACATGATAAAAAAGATCAAACGATGTCAAAAAGATAGAAATTACACTTGTGAGAAGTTTGGAGGCCCTCGGGCAGCCTTGTAGTAGTAGCTAAAAAGTAAAAGCCCATAAGGATGTATGACCTATAGGAAAGTCGAAGATTCCTCGGAGTGAATGATAATTAGTCTTGCTGAAAACATGATCTCGAATAAGAGATATTTTATGAGTCATGAGGGAAAACTTTCATTATCTTCCTAATTGCTCTCTTACTCTGTATTCTTGTGGAAAAATATCCACATATATTATCGTTCTTATGACTTTGTTCTTAACTAAAGGTAAACTAGGCATGGAATGATACAAGCGTCCTTAAGCACAATCAAGTAATACGTGAAGAATTACAAAAAAAAATACAAGTACATAGTCGGTAATGATTTGAAAATAAATGTGTGTTTTTTTCAAAAATCATTACAAAGTACAACATCAGCTCTGACATAGATAAAAGACAATACAAGGTCCATCTCTCTAACCTCTCTTAGATATTGATAAGATGAAAGGTTCAAGCTCTTTATGACCTTTGATGACGGTACGCAAACCAACTATTGGCACCATGGAGCAATGAAGAAGGGCCCTGCCGATGTCTAACCTTCTTCAGCAAAGAGACGCAGGTGTACCGAATTCGCTTCAAGTTCGTGGCTCAAATGTTTGCAAGACCGAAATGATTCGACTAGGATCCCGTAATGTGTTGGAAGAGCTCCCTTATCACTTTGGGACTCTCCCTCCAAATGCTATGAGGAAACTTCTTGCTCGTTCGGAGGCAATGAGCAAAAAGTTCACTTTTCCAAAGTTCAATGAACAAGAAGAACAAGGTCATGATCTGCTGCCTTCATCTCTTTTATCTCCTCCACTATCAATGACAACATTCGCTATAATCCCATCATGCTCCAAGAACTTCACTAACAAATTTGTTTGAGAGTGAGTTTTTGTAGCAATTTGATGTATCTATTTATAGTCACAAGGGACTAACAATCATCGTGAAGGTCATAAAGGCTTTATTGTCCCAAGGAGGCATATCGGAAAATGTAGGGGATAAATAAATCCCTCCTTTTCACATTCTTTTGAATAAATGCCTTTCAACGCATTGTTTGATTGTTTCATTGTTTGATGCGTGACATTACTCTTCTTGTTGGGTTGATGAGACCTGTCAAGTACAACTTCTCAGAAAAAAAAAGATCAGACAATATTCCCTCACATCCGAAGAACATGATCAACACATCAACAAATGCAAGGGAACTAAGCTAACCACAACAAACGAAAACTTCAAAGCAATCCAACCTATTGCTATATTGTACTCGAAGAACTAGAGTGTTCGCTGAACAGTACTACCATACATCACGCAATTTCCCAATAAAAGGCATCAATGGTAGGATATGCCGAAACATAGCATTATTTATTGCAAAAAATAAGGACGCAAAGGTAAACCCTCTACTTTATTTTCTGACTAGGAGATAGTTCTTACTTCAACCTTGAGTTGCGAACGTGACCAAATCCAACGTTGTGCTCTTCCGACATAGTCTAAGGCTGAAGTTCTCTTTTCTCGTCCATTCCTTCATTACTAGAAGGATTAAATGAGAGGAAGGGGACAAGGACGATCCCTCTAGAAGCTGAAAATTTCTCATGGCCTTCTAATTTATGCGTAACAAACAAGTATGAAAGCCAAATGAATGAGCAATTAATGGTCATCAATAATCATATATTTGAGATTTATTCGGTGGGACTGAGGTGCCAATAAAACTTACTCTGGGAAAGTAAAGATTAGAGTACCCTTCATCTAGAGAACTAAGTTCTCTTGACATCTTCAAGGAGGCTCCTCTAAGCATGGAATCCAAATAGGATTCAACAAACTAGAAGACCCTTTTTCAGAAATCAACGAACAAGATAAATGAAGTCAATATAAAGGGTTCAAAGAATCCATTATCTTTTTTTTTTTCTGGAACTTTTTCTTTGATCACCATTGCGATACGACTTACAAAAATCTTCCATTATAAGATGAATTACTGATCAGTTTTCTTGATGATAAGAATTTCCAAGAAGGTGCCACAGCTACTTATAGTAAAAAACATGCAAGAGAATTGAAGATGCCAAATCTTTCCTGAAATAGTATATAAGGCCCTAATATGAGAAGATGACTCATGCTGCCCTTTTTCCATAAGAAAGAGTAGGTGGTGCAGTGACCCATTCAATTCAAAAATAGTTTTGAAACACCTAACTGGTCAAGGTGATATGTTTATTAAATAAACCATTCTTGACCTATGACTGTACAATAGTAAAATAATTACTGAACACAAACAAATAGTTGAATAGAAAATAAGTTGGTTGAGAATCTGCGGGTAGAATACTAAAAGTGCCGCATATTCGATCATCAAAAGGCTGTAAAGGATGAGAAGGGACACATTTGACCAATCAACCATCTTATAAACCTTGGCCAAATTCTCATAAAAGAAATCAAGTACAACGTTCCAAGGAAAACGCCAAAGATATATGCTCGGGGAACTCGGGTTTTATCAGCTCAAGAAGACAAACAAATGGGGCTATGATTTAGTAATAAGAAAAGATGGCTAAGATATCAAAAGTAGAATCAAAATTTTATTTCTTGTTCTCGTACAATTATGAGACACAAACTAAAGTTTCTTAACAAAGGTATGACCCGATGCATTTTTTATTTCATTTCCATTTTTTCAATCTTGAAATTTAGAAAACGACCAACATCTTTGGTGCTCCCATTTCCACACTTCAGCAATTATACTCTGTCGTCTTTATGACTGAAAAAAGTGTTGAGGAAATCAGTTCCTCACACTAGTTCCTCAAGTGTGGAGAAAGATCAACACCTACGGTGCGCTTATCAACCACAATTTTGTGTTGGAGCTCTCCCTTTTTTCTTTCATTTTTTTTCGTCATTTGAGGGATTGAACGAGAGTAAAAAGGGCAGGGGAGATTCTGCTTGAAGCCAAGTAAATGGTCTATAATTATTTACATGAGAAACATCTAGCAAGACTAATTTGTCGATAGAACTAACCCCCAAAAAGAAGAGGTGCTAAGTATTTTTCATAGGGCAAGTCAGATTCAATAAACACGAAGCCCTCGCTTTCGAATATCAACGAGCGAGAAGCTCAGAGCCACCACACAAAAAAATTTGACAAACAAGAGGAAAATTAATAAAATGGAGCATGAGGCTTACCACGAAGAACATTCTTCAGAAATTTGAAGGATATAAAGTTCTTCACATTTAATCTTTTATCCTTTATGCTTTGATAATTGAGTTCTTCAAGGTCAATGAAGTTTGACTTGTGTATAGCTGCGTTTGACATCAGGGATCTAAGGATAGTGGGCACTTTCCACTCTCCCTCGTTCGTTACAAAGTAAAATTTCTTTCGCCATGAATAGATTTTGTGCTCAATGCCATAAGATGACATCAAAGAAGAAGTGAAGATAACTGTTCTGTCCGAATACATTTTCAGCCTCATCACAAATTGAAACAGGTCCATCGACCAATATAAATTTTGGCTTCAAAGGCACAATATAAATGACATTAGCACTGATCTGGAGTTATACGGATTTGCACCATCACTAACTCATAGAAGTTCATAATTTCTTCTAGCTCCTTAAATAATGGGAAACAAAGGTCTAGCCAGAACCGATCATAGAAATAACAAATTTCATTTTCTACATAGAGATATTAGGCATTTCATCCACTTTTGCTTCTTGGATAATGATGGACTGATTGAAGATATACTTTTTTGATAGACTTCTAAGGATGGTAGATTTTAGCTCTGAACCAACTTCAAATTTGTATGATAGAAATAAACTTTTGTTTCATCGGAATAGTGCGATCAAACTCAGAGGATGAAATTTTTTCAAACTATTTAACCATTTAAAAATTAGATAGAGAAAACTAGAACAGGGGATGAATGAGCAAGAACGAAATTTATCCATCGGGAAGATCAAATAAAGTCAACAGTCACATCTGCCATTTATGACAGACATTAGGGGCATTCTTTTACTGATCCCCTTTTTTTGTTCAGACAATGCACATACTCCATCGGAACCATGGAAAAGTAAAAACATATACAAGACAAATATCAAAATGACCTGAGTATTTAATAACATATTCATACAAAAAGAGAAAGCGATCACCGGGGTACAAAAAGGTTGCGACCAGGGGAGTCATTTTCGATATTTCTCTCGGAGCTTCAATGAAAAACCAAAGTAGCCAATATCTTTTCATTTCAGAGGTAGAGCTCCTTTGTGCACAAGGTTGTCAAAAATAGATTCCATCACTTGTTGACGTTGTTCGCAACGACCTCTTTAAATGCTTGAGAGGCGGTATACCGAGGCATGTTATCTTCTTCGATTCGCATATTAGCATCTTTCTCTCTTGATTAACTAATTGGACACGAGGTTGTTCCACCTCTTTTCGAAAATCCAGTGCCCTCTTTCTCTCCCATTCAAGCTCTTGTCGCATCGCCTCAAGTTCGTCCCTTTCCTTCTAATTAGTCATGCAAATCTTCTCGGTGGCCTCTGTGAAGTTGTCCTGATAAGTTCTAATTTTAAATAACTCCCTTTCGAGTCGAGCCTTATCCTAATTCAACATTTATATTTTCCGCTCATAAGCAATCTTTCCATTGGCGTACTCGATTAGGGAACACTGAAGACCAAACTTTTTCTGATCGAGCATCTTCAATTTCGATCGAAGTTCTGTTGAGGATTCCATATCGAGAGCGATATTTCTCTCCAAGTCAGCTCGAGTATTTCTAAACTCTTTTCTCTCCCTTGTGAGAACCTGGTGAGATGTATTGACAATATAAGCCTATCGCTAGGAGGATGCCAAGCTCTCCATTAGTAGAATATGATGATATTCCTGGTCAATTTCTTGCGCCACCTTCTTCAAATGCTTCAAGCTAATGACCGAACCAGGTTGAAATGCTATCAACAAAATGCTCCCTTAGGAGACCAGTCTTTAGTCAGGTCAACTAACTCCTGACTCCCATATTTATTTATCTTTATAAAACGATCCTCCATAGCTGGAGTAAGCATGAGGCCTCCTCTAAGGGACTCCTGCGTACTCGTTTGACCCTTCTAAATTCATCAGATTCATGTGATAGATCAAGTGGCTCCGGCAGTCTTCTTTTCTCCACAATACCCTTTCCTTTCCCCCCATGTGCTAAAGGTGCTTCTTGAGAAGCTCTTCTATCATCAATGTTCCAAAGGGAGGGGCACACACCACCATTCCTTGAGTAAGCATCTGAGGAAAATACTCATCTTTTTCCTTCTGAACTGTACGCTCCACAAAAGAAGACGATCTCGCAATACTGCCAGGCATGGTTAAGGTTAAGATCACGACAAGACTGTCGGATAGACACAAATTGGACCGTTGCTTCTCACCTACAACAAAGGCTGCATGATTCACATAAGATGTCAAATATAGGATTATGATGCTTGAAACCTTTGTGAGAAAACATCCTTATCTTCCAACCTGCTCTTAAGAAAACCAGGATAAGTATAAAGACCAACGTCGATCTCTGCTTTCATTAGAACATCATAGCTCTTTCTCTTCCTCAGTCAACATCAAATCTTCAAGCATCTCCCTTCTTGAGCGTTGCATCTCAGTAGAGATATTCTAGCTGCTCAGATTGCGGGCAAAACAGAAAGGTTTCTTCCAATAAACAACCATTTTATTGACCAATTCAACTACCTTCAACAACTAGGAAAACACGTCTAAGCCATTACTTTGCGTCTTCTCTTGGAACACATGCCAGAACAGGTTTGTTGCCCAGTAAAGTCCCTCGACACGAGTCTACATGATTACCACCATCATGTTCTCTATCGTGTTAGGGCTTTTGCGAGCCAAAACAAACCATTTCAAAATGTTGACCAGTTCTGCACACAATGGAAACCACAAGCCAGAGCGAAACTGTTTATAAAAAAACACAAATTTTGTGTTAGGAGTTTCGTCCCTTGCCGCTCTCAAAGTCACGACATTATAAAAAAAACACTTCGATTAGACCTTTGTCGCCTAGATCTCCTCCTCTTAGGAACTTTTTTAAAGCTTTCTTGGCAGTAGAGATCCTCATTTTTTTCCAAAATCAAATGCCATCGAAATATCCCGAATGAATAAGCACACCGAGTGGTTTCAAGGTGACAAAATCAGGCATAGGATCAGATATGATCCCCTTGGTTGGGCTGCAGGCCTCCTTCATGACCAGATTAATTTTCCAGCATCTGTGACATCACCGGTAGTAGAATCTCCCATTTCAGATAGGACCATGGTCTCCGTTTTATTTATCCCGAGCTCTCTTACATCCTGCCTCATCGATTCCTCTGAAAGCAACAAATTATCGAAGTCACCAAGGGGAGAAGCTTCAGATTGATGAGACTGCATTGCGTTACCTTTAAAGTATAGGCCATCATCATTCTGATATGAAACCGTATCACCAACGGTTTGATCCACGAGGGATATTACCTCCTTTCACATCAGATCCTCTAGCATTTTATTCTGATGAGAAATTTAGTCTTTGAACTTGCCTATAAAATCGATATCTAATAATTATAAACTATTCGTTAGTCCGAAAGCAAAAAGAAAAAAAAAAGAAAAAAAAAGATGTGCTTCAAAAAATGCTCCACTGGAAATATTCGGATCAACAACAACCGCAGCAAGATGCAGTTCTGACCCTTCTGGCACGACAGAAACATGAGTCTCCGTCGAAACATTCATGGGGTGCTTTTCCAAGTAAGCAAATCTCCTGTTCAACAGAGGATTCCCCCTCTACCATCCTTTCTCTTAGAAAGGTTGCCTCGAAGTGGTTATAAGAAACTGTTCTGCCTATAGAGAAACCCCCATGTGGATTCCTTTTTCCTCCGACATTTTAACTTTTTTCTAAGGCTCTTCTTTCGATTTAAACTGTGTCTTCTTTCGTTCGAGAACTAGTCTTTTGCCCTCTATGACGAAGAATCTCCTCCACAAGCGGAACCCTCATCTCTTCTAGAAGAACTGTCTTATCTTTAAAGCAAAAAAAGTCTGATGATGCATATAAAGGCTTACTTTCGTTTCTATGTGATCCTATAAATACCCCGAGCGACAATAATTATTTAAGTTTGGAAAAATATCACATTTAATACTTTTTATGAAATTTAACTTGAACTTTTGTACTTGTTTCTTGAGATAGTTCAAATGACTTCACAAAAAAACTTCTCGATACGAAATATGCAATAACTCACTTCTTCAGCTTGAACTCACTTCTTCAAAGCATAGTCTCCTAAGCGAATAGAAATAAGATCCTCAACAAACCTCAACAAGAAGGATAGGTAAAATAGGGATGGATCTTTTTCACAAGAAAGTCAAGACACTCGTGAAAAGAGCAAATTCTTCTAATGAATGGCATAAACCTAGAGACTACTTATTTCAGGATAAGCATATAGTGCCCCCAAGCGAAGGCCAGTCTTGAAAAGTTGTTGATGATAAAGAAATCAAATTCCTTGCGTGACAAGCTGATGAGCCCTCAAGGAGAAATGAACCGTTCCCGATAGAAGCGTCATCCTTGCCTTGAAGGTCTCGAAGGAATAAAAAAATCTTTATTCTCTCATTTTTCTTGCAGACGTCTGACCAAAGAGCCGAGACAATTGGAGAACTAAATGTATACAAATATGGGTATACTTGAATTTTTGCTAAATTTCTCTTCATGAATTAAGCTACCTGTCGAAGGGGCTAAATTGAGCCCACTTGTCGAAGTGGTTGAATCGAGCCAATCTGCTGAAGTGGCTGAATCGAGCTTGCTTATCAATCCGATCATTCTCATCTTCCTCAAAAGGACGACCTAGCCCAACTATGCGACAAACAACTATAAGAAGAAACCATTATGACTTCGAAGATACATCATGACTAATAAGGACATTTGTCGATCCCTTAAGAAAGATGTGACTCGTTCCTTTCATCCAGGTATCAAGGATGACCACCGTACTGTCAATGCTTGACATTGACCGACAATACCTGACATCAATATCACAGTCTTTCATCAGGACATTGGAGGAAGGCGACATATAGTATAAGATGTCCTACTTCAATTATTTTATTGATTTTCTCCTTTTTGTATAAAAGAAGTGGAGAAAGGAGAGCAAGTGGTTGCTTTCTTTTTCTCTCTCTAGATCCTCTTGTTTCATTGCTCTCTTGGGAGATCGCTTTATATCTCGGGGATCCTCTGAGGAGTCGCATCTAGGGGTGTAAACAAGCCGAGCTTGAGCGAGCCTAGGCTTAGTTTGTGTTCAGCTTGTTAAAAAATACCACTTTGTATTCAGTGCGTTTATATATCGAGCTCAAAAAATTCGTTCGTGTTCAACTTGTTTGCTTAGCGCCGAACACGAGCTGTTCGCGAATAAAGAGCGTTTAGATAACCTAATCATGCAACCATAGAATGTTAAGAGTAGGGGTGAGATTTTAATTTTATTTCTTATATCAAAATATATATTTAAATAGAGTTTAAAATAAATTCTTGATTATAAATCTTTGTAGCTGATAGTCAATCAAATTATTTAAAAATAATCATCATCATATATATATATATATATATATATATATATCAAAATTCA
>JXCR01144253.1:137190-238495 GCA_002079205.1 Phalaenopsis hybrid cultivar | reverse complement strand
TATATATATAATTTAATTATTTAGAGTTAAAACGAGCCGAACATAAATGAACAAAATTTTATTTGTGTTCAGCTCATTTATATCTCGAGCGCAAAAAATTTGTTTATGGTCGGCTCGTTTGCTTATTAAACTAATCGAATAAGAGCGGCTTAACGAGACAAACATGAGTTGTTCACGAACGACGAGTCATTTTGATAACCATAAATTGATATTCAATACATTTCCTAAGATTCCCTCAAAAGATTCATCCATCTGTCTCTATCATTCCCTTTGCGATACAAGATCTTTTGCCGGATTGTATGTACTCTCAAACGATACGAGACCGTACGCCTCAAAAGAATTCAACATTATTAATATTGAATATTTTTTTTTCTAACAAATATTGAAATATTATTTTGAGAAGCTATTAAATGCACGAAGTTAGTCTTTTAGAATAGATGGTAGATGTACTAGTTATATTATAGATTTATTAGAACAAATAATGTTGGTTTAGTTTTGATGAAGTTGCATAAAGACTAATCATCAGGTCTGTGTGATTTGGATTTGGAGTGTTAGGAAATATATTGAACTATAATGAATACAAATTTTTTTTAGTTTGGTTGATTAAAAGAATAAAAAAACATGAATATGAGAGATATTTTGATATCAATGTTTGGAAAGAGAAGATATTCAGAAGTGTCACAATTATAAGGTAATCAAATTTATGAGTTTTATAAAGCTATTCGAGGAGATATAAGATAAACTGGCTGAGCAAAAATAGGTCTTTATCATAAAATTGTATGATTATATGTGAGTAAGCCTTCTTGCAATCAAATAAAATAAACAAGTATTAACAAACTAGTTCAATGAATTACAATAGTTAGACAAAATTGCATTAAATTTATATGCATATTGAATTTTAATTGTACTATATATTTAATAATTAGAAATTTTAATTAATCAAAATTTATTTAAATAATATATCATTCATATATAGAGCATTTAACAAGTTACTTTTGAACAACAAACAAGTTTGTTCGCTCACATTTTAAAAAAGTTAAGACTATGTTCAAATTTTGTTCATTTAACTTTCGAGTTTAAAATAAAATATGAAGATTTTTTTTTCAAATTTGAACAAACATGATCAAGTTTTAATCGGGTCGAGTTCGAGCTACCCTTTAAGCATATTGGTTCATTTACATCACTGCATACATGTACACACGGAGATATATATATATATATATATATATATAGACACACACACACACACACACACACACACACACACACATTTATACATATGTATATATATGTTTATCTATCGTATGTATACATCTTCACACACACAGACATACATAAGTACGTTCATACATACGTTTTGTATGAAATAGTGTTATTGTTGATTTTGGAAAAAAACAAATGTTATGTAGCATGGTTGGTAAAAGCATAAAGAGGGTAATGTTTGTAAAGGAGTGATGATTTGAATAAAACATTGAATAAGGTAGTAGGAAATAACTTCAGGTTGTTTGAACGTGTAGAATGTAGGGTAAATGGTGTGAAAAAGGATGAAAGGAATTGATAGGGAGCTATTTTCATAACTTAAAAGTTGACTCCAATATTCTCTGATTTGGATCATCAAATTGCAATTTGATATGTCAACAAAATTATTAGCTTGAGGGTATGAAATAATAACATGGTAGGCTTAAGTTAATGACTTGTTCAACTGCATAATTTGATCAAACATCTAATAAGTGTCTAATGTAACTTCTATTTTAATAGGAGGTTGCATCTAATGGCAATTGGGAATGACCAAGGAGTGTCCACAGTTTTGGTCCTCGACAAGAGACTCTGCTCTATCTGGGTGGGAAACCCATCCCTGAAGCTTTATTTGTATGAGATCATACAACATTTCCATCGACTAAACACACATGCAGCTAGAATTAACTAGAGTCCGCATCATTATAAATTAAACTTCCTTACAATTTGATGTACTCAAAGTTTAAAAATTACTGTTCTGGACCACTAACCTCATCAAATTTCAATATTTAGGAAATTCCTCTGATTTGTATTTTTATTTATTTCTACAGAAAAACAGTTCCTGTGGAGGAAATTCTCACTATAGATCTGAAGCCTGGGTGGAAGAAGGGGACAAAGATCACTTTCCCAGAGAAAGGAAATGAAGCTCCCCATGTTATTCCTGCCGACGTAGTCTTTATAATTGACGAGAAGCCTCACAGTGTGTTCATGAGGGAAGGCAACGATCTTATTACCACGCAGAAGATCTCACTCGTTGAAGCTTTGACAGGATACACGGTCCATTTGTCAACGTTGGATGGACGAAGTCTCACCATACCCATAAACTCTATAATCCATCCGGGCTATGAGGAGGTGGTGCCCAAAGAAGGCATGCCTATTCCCAAAGATCCAACCAAGAAAGGTAATTTAAGAATCAAGTTTAACATCAAGTTCCCATTGAGGCTGACTTCAGAGCAGAAAACGGGAATCAATAAATTGCTGGCTCCTTGATGAAGCACACAAACGTTGATTAAGGAGGGAATTTCTTCTGCTTGATGTATTTTTTTTTTACTACTACACCCGTTACTTTGCTGTTTGATTTCAATAAAATTTGTCAAAGTAGGTATTGATCTTTACTATTTATAAGCTATTTTAGCCCTTAATATGTTAGTCAGGAAAAGTGAAATTGGAATATGGTTCGCTGGTAGATGTCAAAGGGGAGTGGCAACTGTATGTCTTTGGTGCTTCTTCGGGAGGATTTTATTTTTCTGAAATGGTGAAACATGCTCAGAATTTGATGATTCTTTTCTCTGAAAGTTTCTTAAATTTGAAAAAGCGCTTGCATCTAATGTTGTGGCCAAGAAGAGGAATTTGGATTTGTTCTGAAGTTAGTTTACTTCGAGAAATAGTAGTTTGTTGTCGTGTTTATTTCGTTAAAATATGGTTTTTTTAGCTGATATTTAAATGGGCAAGAACATTATAGTCCATTTAGAATTGTGACTTGCCCGGTTCTTCCCCAACTTGTAGTCCTTAACCTGCTTTTATGAAATAACAATTTAATTTGACTTGCTTTTTGGCACCATCTTTGGATATTGTACTTTTCCATCTCAAAGGTTAAGTTCTGTTACTTAGCATAAAATTGTTGTTGGAATGACTGTTTATGTAGTAACACCTGAAGGTTTATATGTGGGCGTTTCAAAATCTGATATGTCTAACTCAATTAATATCGGTGTATCCTGAAACTGGAGAACAGAAGCTTCACTATCTGAAGTAACATTGTCATCTTTTACCAATCCATCTTGATTAAGTAAGATTTGAGAATTGTCATTGTGATTGAGATTATGATTGAAAATAGTTAGTTTTTTTTTTTTTTAATTTTTAGAAATGTAATAGTTTGAAAATAGATAAAATTTAATCAAAATAATGATGCTTGGTATTATAAATTCTCAGAGGAGCAAAGAAAAAAAATCTTAGATTCAGTAGCTTGAGGGATTTCTCACTTTGGTTCGTCATATCCAACATAGGGATACTAGCAACCACTTTTCTATATTTGATAACAAAAGCAAGGTTACCGTAGGTCATTTTAAGTCTTGAAACCCCTTGTTGAACTTAAGAACTTATTATGGAGGCAAGGCTTTCTTGCAGACTACGAAGATCAAACTAGTCTCAAAAGAGAAGATCAACTCAGGGGAAACCATTTCTAAAAGTTGAAAAAATTAAATAATTAGTTTAGTGCTCCATATTGGTGGTGGAGGTTTTAAAATAGAAGAAAACTTCATAAATTGTTTGATTTACTAGGGAGTTCCAAGATTTAACAAGTTATTTTAAATTTTAATTTTTTAAATTACAAACAAATTTATATATGATTGAAAAGTTCAAAAGGAACAAGTTCTAGAAAGAAATAATGGTTTAAAATTGTTATTAAAAAATAACCATGAAAGAACAGAAAGTTGGCTTGAAAAAGAAGAGATCGAAGAAAGGTGGACCCAACCTCAGGATTATGGAATGCCAAATTGTTTTTAAACAAGGTTGTTTTCTTTATTGGGGTTCCATAAATTTAGAATTTAGGAGATTCTAATAATTTTTTATTTAGGAATGTTTAAACAGGCGGTTCTAAAATCGAAGAAATGATGTTGACAGTACTTATCTAAAAACAAAATGAGTAAGATTACCAGCAAACGAATGGTAGTTCAGCCTGTAAAGGAATACAAACTCACGATGTATGAAGGTAAAACTACTAGACGAAGATGGAGAGAAAAGTTATTTCCTAGTCGAGTTACCCAAAAAAAAATGTTGGTTTATTCTATGTTATTCAAAATATATTTTGAATATCTAATTATTTAAATAATCAAATATGGCAAAAAAAAAAAAAATCATGTTGACCTAATTTTTACATGAGATATATTATGTTCTCTCTCTAGAGCCTAGGATCTACCTTTAGGGTTTTTTTAGTGGTTCTCCAAGAAGACTAATGAAGAAACAAATACCAAGCTAGGACTTGAAATCATCTCTTCACTCCTTATAGTTTCATTTTTTTTGGGTTTAAACCCATAATCTTTGGTTTAGTTGGTTAAAATCAAGTTATTTAAGCTTAAGTTGAGTTCTTATATACTTGGGAATGTCTTAAGCTACCCTTTGACCCTAGAATTTAGTCTTCTATTTGGTCTCTTTTATTGGAAACTTTACACCTCTCTCTCCGAGCTCTTTGGGTGACTTTTTCTTTAGTTCATAACTCATTTTAAACTTATATAGGTTTCTTTTAATAAAAGAGAATAAAAGAAAAATCACCTAATTAAACAAAAATTAAAAATAAGGATGTCCAATGCAAATAAAATTGACCCAAAAAGTGAAATTAAAATTAAAGCTCATTAATACTTCAAAAAAGGAAAAAAAAATTAAAAAGATTCACCAAAGTAGAATTAAAATCAAGAAAAATGAATTACCAAAAATAAAAAAAAAAATAAATTCATTGATGTAGGACCACCAAATTGAAATTTCAAAATATAAAACATGAATTTATCAAATTGAGATTAAAATAAACCAAAACTCATTAAAACTTAAAAGTAAAAGCAAAATTATAATAAAGTCACGTAAAGTTGTCCCTAAAGTCCGAACCTATAATTTCAAATGTAACAAAATGAAAATGAAAAAAAAAGAGAAAATTAAATATTAAAATCCAAAAGGTTCAAGTTCATTAAAAACTAAATAATTCGAGGGAAAATTGAAAATAAACTAGTCTCACTAAAATCTCCAAATTTAAAAATAAGGTAAAAAATACAAAATGAAAATAAAATTCAATAAAATTAAAATCACACATTAAAGTCACCTTGTGAAATTAAAGTTAAAGGAAGACAAAATTTAAATGAAGTTATCAAGTCCACCTAAAGTCAAACTCAAAGTTGAAATCAAACATAATTAAATTTATTAAGTACCAATCCAAATTTAAATCAAACTAAACTCCATAAAGTTAAAACCATCAAAATTAAATAAAATCAAGATCTAAATTCCATTAAAATCATGAAATCAAACTAACTAAAATCCAAATCAATCAAACCAAAGCCACTTAAATCCAAATCAAACATCATCCTACCACGAAACTAAGCTCAAACTTAAACACAATCCAAATTTTTGAGCCACCTCAAGCTCCCCATGAGCCAAGGAAAATCTAAGCCACTAAGCCACCAAACAATCATGACAAGCCACCAACTTCAAGTCGTTAATCCTCTGCATGGCAAGTGAACTAAAGCTAAGGCCAGGGCAAGTGCAAGATAAATCCAAGCCACCAAGCAATCTCTCGCCAATTCAAATCCAACAATCCAAGCCCCCCAAGTGACCATACCCTAAACCCATTCTCATAACCATCTTTGGCGATGATAAGATAAGTTTTCCTATGTAATTCCAAACCACCCAATGTCAACCAAAGTAACGTAAAACTTAATGCAGTGAACCAAATTGTAAGGAATTTGCCATCTTTTACTCCCTTACACAAAACAAGAAGAAACTAAACCAAACTAAAAAAAAAGTCTACCCTAACCCTCTAGTTCCCAAGCTTTTGAAAGCCAGCCGAAGCTCCCCCATGGCCTCCCATGGCTATTTAAAGTCCATCTTGAGAGCTCCTCATACAAGCAATGCCTCCTTTCCCTTAGCTAAAACTCTACCAAAATCCCATCAAATTACTTAGCTAATCTCACTCATTAATTTGTCTCCATCTTAAGCTCAACCCACTGCCATTACCTCACTGATCTCTCCAAGCTACAATAGGACTTCTCGCTCAAACTCATCAAAGCACTAAATTGACCTTTCCATTAGCTTCCACAAACCCTAAAACCAATTCCACCATAATATTCCTTCTGCCCTTAAACCTCCAGGCCTATCCAAGCTCAACCAGTGCACCCCTTTGTTCAAAAGCATACAAGGTCACACCACTGACTCAATTGTAGCTTAAGGGAGGTGCATTAAAGCTAATTGATGATCAATCAAGCAACCGGTCGAGGAAAAACCTCTTGGGCTAATATATAGGTTTAAAACAACAATTTTGTGCTCTCCTTTGGACCTTTAAGAAAAACAATTTCAATTCATGCAACCTTAGCTATAATATGTGACCTTAGGGCCTAGAGAAAAATTTGGATGCTATGGATTTTAGTTTGGCACATAGGATTGCACAAATCAATCATTTGATCACAGATAACTCACATTCACTTTCCATTTGAGGATGATGAATGGATGCAGTTCATTTTCATGAATTAGAAATAAACAACATAGATTAAATCAATCAAGGAACAATGTGATGGATCAGTGAATGAAATTGGATGCCAATGTTCAAATGAAATTGAATCACAGAGTGCCATGTAGCATTAACAAAATACAAGGTTGACATGGCGGCTGACGTAGGCAGCATTTTAAACAGGAAATTTTTAGATTTATAGATTTAAGTAAGTATAGAAAATTGGGAAAATTTTAAAAATGTATAACTAAATAAATAAAAATTGTGAATATGAAAAGTAGATCTTTTAAACTTGATAAAACATGGAGAACGAAGGAAAAAAAAAACTTTGACAAGTTAACCCATAATTAATTCAGAGATTAATTAAAACTATTAGTAAGTTAAAAACTTTTTAAAAATTAATTATAAATCAAAATAAAATGAAAATTTGATTAAGGCCTCTGACTATGGGAACTTCCCACAATTTTTCTAAAGTTTGAAACAAACATTTAATCAAAAAAAGTATAATTTTCTTTAAAATTAGTAAATAATTTTAAATATAATTATGAAAAAGAAAATAACATCATAAAGTTACAAAATCAAACGAAAATTAAAGAGGACATTAAAATAGTAAACCAATGAAATAAAATGATATTTTTACTCTTTGGAATTTAATTAACCATTAAAGTGAAATTAAGGGTATATTTGTCAATTAAAATTTACACTTTAACCCTTTCCCTATAAACCTTAATTAAAAAATATAATTAACCCTTCAAATTTTAATAATTGGACCTATTAGGTAAGCAAAATGAAGTAATAAAAGGAAACTCAAACTTGGAAAGAAAAATTACATGAAAGGGTAAATTTATAATTATTAAAAATATGATAGATTGCACTTTATTACTTCATAAAAATTATAATAATTACAAGTCATGGGAAAAATGACTAAATTAATATTTAAAATACCTCGAGAGAAATTGGTAAAAATTAACAAGCCAAATCAATCAAAATTTAATAAAAAATTGACAAAATTGAAGATTTACAAATCTACCATTTGGGTTAAATTGAATAATTGGAAAGTTTAAAAATTGGTAAATTTAATTAAATCTCATTAATAAAAGACAAATTAGTAAATTTTAACAAAACTCATAATTGAAAAGTTGAGGAAGGTCACATATGTAATTTCTCGAAGTTACCAATATGCCCTTAATCTCTTTTATTATTTTAGACTTTGCTATTTAGTTGATTAAGTAAAAAAAATAGTTTTTACGAATATACCGTTATAAACTAAAACCCTAATAACTATTCCAAAGGAATTCAAAGTTAAATGAAATCTTCACCCACAAATCAAGTTAACAAAGAAGAACCAAAGTATTAAAAAATATAACTCACTAAATAATTGTTAATTATATTTAAATTATTAACCCAATAAATAAACACAACAATTCATAAAAATATTAAATGGACATAGGACAACTTGAGAACTTTAATATTTAGAATCTAGTTACTAACAACTCTATGAAATTTAGGATTCTTAGAGATCATATGAACTTATTATGAGTTAAGATTTAAAATATGATACTATTAAAAATTGAATAAAAATTAAAGTTAATCATATTAAATACAAATAAAAATTTAAAATTTAATCCTATTAAAATCATATTAAAATTAAAAGATAATCCTATTAAAAATAAACAAAATTCATGAAATCTATAAAAAGTAGAACTTATGAACCTCTAATGTACAAACAAATCAAAACCTACAACTTGAACAATAATTCACCTCAGCTCTATAAAGATCTGTTGAATGATGACACACATTAAAATTACCTATTTTAGGTGTATTTTATTGTTATTTATAATGATATTGTGCTTCAATGAAATGTATTTTGCATATTTTTGATTTCAAGTGCAAGAAATGGAGTTCAAGAGAAAAAAGAGCAATAATAGAGCAAAAAAGGGTCAAATGAAACCAAAAACACAAAAGGTAACCTAGCGCCTAGGCGCTAGGGGGACTCGATGGCTAGGCCTAGGCGCGACGGTTGGGCCCCTAAGTGCCAGAAACAGTTTCATCAAGATTCAATAAATTTAGACAAATTTCAAAAATGTGCCTTGAGTTAATTTTGGTTATTTTTAGAGCTCTATATATAAAAGACATTTTTACACATCTAAAAGGGGAGAAAAGCATAAAAAACTTTGTTTTTTAGTAGTTTAGGCCACTATTGGGGTGGGTGGCCACTATAGTGAGAGTTCAGTGATTGTAGAGTCTTGTGTGAGTCTTGTGGAGTCGAGTTTTATCAGAAAACTTAGGAGAATTTCTTGGGGAGAAGTTTGAGATAAGTATTTGTACTTTTGTTTTTGATTTGTCTTGTAAACTTGGTTTTTATATATATGCTATTTTGTTTTGTTATCCCCACGATTTCTGAGTAGGTTTATTTTCTTTCTCCTTGCAATAAAAAATAATGATGTGTGGATGAGAATGTTTTGAAGATTTCTTTTATTGAAACAATTTGTGATGGTATTTTCACCGGTTTTTCATTTACTTGGCAAACTGGTCATTTATGATATTAAAGCCTATTACAAAATATAATGACCCGGGACTATGATTTCACCAATTAGTAAGTACCATACTAAACCTTGGAGGAAGGGGATGTCAAATCCAGAGGGAGTGCAAATAGATAGGGAGATAATTTTTGATGGACAGGTGTTTCTAGAGTGACATACTAGATCCTTTACAAACTTGGTCTAAAGTTGAAACTAATGATCCCTGGTTAGTACAATAGAGAAGGCATAGTGGGTAATCTAGAAGTGAGAGGCTAGAATCTACTCAACATAACCACATAAGCTAGAACTAACTTTAGATTGGCCAATGTACTTTCTGATCCTATTTGTCACAATACCTCATTTTTATCTTTAATCATTTGATTCCTGCACTGATTTACAATCTTTTTGCAAGGGGAAAAACTTTTTATTACAATCGTACTTCTTTACACATCTTTAATTTAAAAACTTTGCATTTACTTTCAGTTTAAATTAGAAGTATCCACTTTTGTTACACCTTTCTCCAAACAGCTCGATATTATTCTCCTGCAAATAGATTACACTTTAAGTAAAAAATTTACTAAGTTAGCATAGTAAATTCCTTATTCCTTGTTGGTTTGATACTGGGTTTCTAAAGAAAATTCTGTATTACTCGAAACGATACTTATATTTGCGTATTACTCCTAGTGTGTAAACCATTAATCAACTTAATCACACATTTATTTTGCACACTTATCGCTGAATATAAATTGGGTCAGCATTTTGGCCATCTTTTCGAACTTAAATAATTATTTAATTATGGGACGGGTCTAATGACACCACCAATGGCTATTGGTAAGAATCTTTCATTCAGAATGAGCAAAATATGTTTTTTTGACTAAGTATATCAGGTACCACGATAACTTGGGATGATGAAATTATGGGATCTTGTTTAGATTCAATAATCATTTTCCCCTTAATAACCGGTACACTTCAAAATACACCAAACCACATGCACCGCAAGACGTCAACCAAAATCTTGTTGCATATAATAACCTCCTGCGGATCCAAACCATTCTTAGCAGCCTAATTAGTTCATTGGTTACCCTCACGATAAATAAAGGACCATTTAACCTACAAAACCATTTGATAAGTAAAACATTTCTTCATATGATTAATCGTAAACCAAGGATAATTTGCCAATATTTCAAAAAACCAAACAATTCATTTCAATCAAAACTTTACTTCAACCAAAACAAATAACAATATTCAAAGATATTAAAACTGCATCTATTTCAACAATTAAAGGAGAAGACACAATAGTAGGAGCATAGAACCACAATAAGCAGTTATCAGAAGAATTCCTGCAAACACCCCCGATACCAGCCTTCTTCCAGCTCCATCGATATTTAACTTAACATAACCTTCCTCAAATTTATTCCAAAATATCATATTTACCTGTAATTTAAACTTACCAGAAATAGACACATTAAACAAATAAAAAAGCTTCAACAATTTCTTATTAATAGGATACTTAAACAGACCAAATTTTGGCATCTTCAAAATAAAACTTCTAATTTAATTAAATAAGAGAGCACAAAAACCAATTTATCTGTATGCTTAACATCACTCGTAGAAATCTAAAGAAAGCAAAAGACCACAATAGGAATGGATACAAAAGACAATCACCCCATGCTCTTCTAGCAATTAATCAGATCTTTAATAGATAAATTAGAACCCCATCTTAAATTCTTTTCAAAAAGGAAAAAGCCATATTCAAAATGCCCTTAGAAAAAGAGAAATTGCAAAATAGATGATCAATATCCACTTCATGAGTTTTGCAAAGAGGACTCCAAAAAGAAAGTTTAATACCTTTCATCTTTAAGATATCATCAGTAGGAATAATCTTATGAAGAAGTCTCTAAAAGAAAGAAAGACTGTGAGGGTTTCACAAAGGAATTTCAACCCCAATACAAATACATACCTTTAGAGTACTAAGAAGAATTGACAAAAGTATAAGAAATAGATTTCTCCATACTATTTTTAACTTTAATATGATCCCTTTCGTTATTAGTAGGAATCTTAGAGATTAAAAGAGAATCCTTTTTATTCACCAAAACATCCAGTTTTGAGCGATCACAAGCTTGATTATAATATAAATTTTGAACCTTCAAGTTCACCTCAAAAGGACCATCATAAGTATTAGCCAAAGGGACATCAACCAACTAGTTATCATACCAAAAGCTACAAGAACCATCACCAATGTCCCAACAAATAAAATTTTCCATATACTTAGAAACCTTTAACATTTCCTTTCAAACATAAGAATCCTCATGATTACTAGAAACAACCAGAGGATGAACATTTTTGTAATATTTCCTCATCATACGAGCCCAAAGAGATGAACCATCTCTAAAATGCAACCAAAGCTTCATAAAACTAATTTTCATGGAATCAGATATAGATATAGAACCTAAACTCCCATACTTGGCAAATTTACACATTTTAGGCCACCACATCCAATGAATTTTATGATCTTTGCTAGCCTAAAGAAATAAATTAAAGATATTTTCTAGATTAATGCAAGGATTAGCAGGAAATTTCATAAAAATAAAGTATAGAGAGGAATAGAGGTGAGTACACTTTTTAATAAGACAACCTTGCCACCAAAGCATAAAAATAAATTATCCCAAAGAAAGCATTATTATTGATTTTATCAATAATATTATCAAAAAGATATTTCTTTCTCCTGCCTTGCATGACTAAAGCCCAAATAACTAATAGGAAGATCCTCTTTTTTATGCCCAGAAATTCTTGTATCTAATTCGTCTGCTTAGGCACACTGCATTTAGAACAATAGAAATGTCACTTATCAGTATTAAACACTAATCTAGAAGCATCTTAAAAATGCTTCAGAGCTTTCCAAATCCTTATAATTGAACCCTTATTAGCGTTAGTAAAAATAATAAGATCATCAGCATAAGCAAGGTGAGAGATGCTAGAATTCCCTTTATCAACAAAATACATGCTAGGATGATTATATAAGAGCTTATTAAATCATCTAGAAAGATAATTAAAGACCAAAATGAAAGTATAGGAGGAGAGAGGGTTACCTTGCTTAATCCCTTTAGAGGATTTGAAAAAAACCACATTTCTTATCATTATTTAAAATAGAGTAGTAGTTATTATCCAAAATCCTCTTAATAAGATTGCAAGAAGCCATATTAAAATCTCTATCTTTAAAAACATCCAAAATGAACTCCCATCTAAGAATATCATAAGCTTCTTGAATATCCATCTTAAAAATAATGTTGTCGCCTCTGCCCTTCTTCTCCAAATAAAGAACTAACTCTTGAATAATAAGGGCATTTTCACCAATGCATCTACCTTTAATAAAAGTAGATTGCTGCTCAGAAGCCAGCTTGTTAAGAAAAGGTTGTAGATAGCTTACCACGATTTTGGAAACCACTTTAGAAATAATAGTATTGAGACTAATAGGTCTAAAAGCCTCCAAATGTAGAACATCTTTAGCTTTAGAAATAAGAACCAAGTTAGAAGTTTTAAAATAGCATGGCAGATGAGTACCTTTAAAAACATCTTGAACAACACAAATAACATCCTTAGTAATCACATCCAAGCAAACCCTATAGAAAGCAGCAGTAAAACCATCTGGTCTAGCTGATTTGTTGTTGTCAATACTATCCAGAGCCTGTTTAATCTCCACCTCATTAGGAATACAAGTAAGATTAATATTACCAGTATAATCATAATCATTAGTGGAAAGGGTAAAATTAATATTATCTAGAGCACTATGATCATTTTTGAAATCTTTAGAATAATAATCAATACCATCGACCTTAATGAGATCATGATCATAAAGAATATTACCATTATTTTGTTTGATTCTGATGATATTGTTATTCATTCTTATTTTTCTAAAAAAAAGCATGAAAATAGGCACAATTCCTATCTCCATCAACAAACATGGGCCCCATAGCCTTATGTTTATTAAAGGACTCTTCCATATTAAAAACACTACTAAGCACATCCTCACAAACCAAAAAAACATGATGCACAATTAAGTTATTGCTAAAATACTCCTCCAACATTTTCAAATTAGTGTTGACAGAAAGAATGAAAGTGTAAGGATCGTCAAAAACCTCCCAATTCCACTTCCTCAACTTAGCCGCCTAGTTCTTTTGTAAAAAGCTGCCCACATCGCCCTCCATATCCAATAACCGATTATATTTGATAAGCTACAAAAATGATTGATGAAGAGTCCACATATTTAAAAATCTAAACTGATAACCTTTAGGTTTAGAAGGCAAATTAACAGTAAGATTAATAGAGGCATGATCAAAGCAGGTAATAGAGAGACGTGTCACTAAAGTAGCTGGGAAAGAATCCATCCAAGATGCATTAGCCACAAATCTGTCCAGCCTCTCAAAGGTCTTACCGTGATACCAAGTGAATAATTTACCATCATTAAAATCATTAATAAGCTTTTGATTAGGATATCTACCACCTTTTTCTCATCAACATAAATAATAGCATAAAATTCTCTCCCTGTAATCCAAGGTTCATTACAAACATATTTAAGAGAAACAAGATTACTCCATAAATCCAAACGATCTTCTCTAGCTCAACCTGCATAGATAATAGTAGCAAGAAAATAAATATTATCCAAAAAAATTGTCAAATGAAACTATGGAGCATGGTTAATGATAATCTCCACTTTAAGAGAAAAATTCCATAAGAACCAAATTTAAGTATTCACATTAGCAAAAGAATTATAATTTTTGAATAAATTTATATAACTGCCATTATTATGAACAACAACTATAGGCTCTAAGATACCAAAGAAGAGCAAATTATGAGTTTTAATAATATTATTGAGTTTATTAGAAGCATTAATATCATCAATGCCCCTAATGTTCCACACCATCAACTTAAACATCAAAAATAAGTTTCCTCCCTCTAGTCTTCCTAGAAGGAGAGTTTAATTGATTATATTGACCTTTCCAAACCCTAAAATTATGGATTAAGATAGCCTCAGGGTAAACATATTTAAGTTCACGAATGCCTTTGATTTTTTTATTCTTAACTTTGATAGTAACCCATTCCTTTTCTAAATCAGTTTTTAACTAATTTAGTTTAGTAGCCATCTTCACATTCTTACTATTACAATTATCCAATTATCCAGTGTAGAACCCTTAGTAGCAGAATGAGGAAACATTCCCTCAGAATCATTCTTAATTTGATTCAAATCAACATGTTTAAAGAATCCACCAAAGGATCCCGCATAATAATACCCTCATTTTCACCCTCTTTTCAGCCTCCAAAAAAATTGAAGTTTCTAAAGTATTAAAAACCTTAAATTGGGGATCCACATTAGTAGAAATAGGATTAACCATATCAGAATCATTACCATTTAGATTATCAAGAAGATGTAAAACATTAGTATTGTTAACATAATGAATACCTGGCTCAACATAAACAATATTTAATTCTTTAACATTTAGATTATCAAGAAAAGGTAAAACATTATAATCTTTTAAAAAATGAATATCAGGCTCAACATGAGTGGATTCTAAAATCTTACTACTCACATGTTTCTATGTTAATGTTAGGAGATCTAGCAAATTTATCTTTCTTGAACTCAGGATGAGAGATACAACATGTAGAATATAAATGCCTAAACATTTTGCATTTGGTACAGTAGTGTGGAACAAATTCCATTTCTACATTCTGTCAATAACCATTATTAGGATTTCCCATCAAAATAGTATCGTGAAAGGTAGAAGTAACTTCATGTTCAACAAAAAATCTAGCCACCAAAGGCATAAAGTAATTAAGGGTCGCAATATCTACTTTCAAGGGATTCCAAAAAATAGAACCCAAAGAGTATAAAACTTTCAGATTAAAGAGGTGTAATCTTAACCTAGGAAACCTTAACCAAACTAGCATAATAAGAGGTTCTTCTTTTAGATTAAAATCAAAGGCCCATTTCAAAATCTTCACGTAATATTTCTAATTAACAAGATCTTTCTAAAAAAAAAGAAGTATAATCTTCTTATTTCTCAAGCTTGATCAACAAGTTTCTCAGTTCAATTAATCCTATATTTTAATTGCCAACCAATTTCAGTTCTGCAAAGAACTTCCTAATAGCATCCAATTTAGGGTGACTAAATGTGAATTTACCCACAATAGTAAATCGAAGAGGTTTCCACATGCACATTGCTATCTTCATCAAGAAAAAATAAATCAGGTTTATCATTTTTCCTAGTCGTCGAGGGTTCAAAAAGTTGTGCTTTAATGCTAGAAGAGAAGAGGCCAAAAATTGAATCCTTAGAACTCTCTACAACCACATCAACAAAAGAGAGATTAGCCTCTTGAGAGGGAGATGCCATTAGAATTGACGTAAAAGAAAAAACCCTGTGAAACCACTAAGAAATCAAAGAATTGTAGCAAACAGAACAAGAAACCCGTCTAGCTCCAAGAACCTCATATCAGACATTACTATTCTCAAACTTTATAAATAATTTTGAATATTATATAGCTTATGAAATGTGATTTGGATCACCAGACCGGCCTGTGGAGAAAATAATTTTATCTATGGAAATTTGAATTAAGGAATTTTACATATAAATTATTTCAAATGATCATCAAACTTATTTTCATTCTCTTTAGATGTGACAATAAGTATCATGTAACTTTCATAATCAAGTTTCAAATCTATAATGATATTGGGAGAGAAAACAATAATTTTGGATTTTATTGAAGAAGGTTGATATTAGGTCAACTTACTATTTGATTAGTATTGGTTGTATTTGAAGTTTGCATTTGGTTAATTTTAATTTTTTTAAAGCTAAACCTTAGTCTTATTAAATTAGATTTAGTCAAGATTCAACAAAATTGAATTTTTTTTAAAATATAAGCCAACAAAAGGATTGACCAAAATTCAGGTTAATTTAGTGAAAGTAAATGTAAAACATGGAATCCTAGTAGCTTTTGCAAGATTTAAGAAATAAATTTACAATATAAAACACTAATACTTCTTATGACCTCAAAAAAGGCTAAGGAGCAATTTTACACTTGATTGTCAGCTAAAATAGAAACATTTAGATTATATTGAAATGTAAGTTCAACACGTATTAAAGATTTTTCTCTAAAACTATAAAAGAAATAGAAATATTTTTCATTATTATAAACATATGATTTTTAATCTCATTTGTAATTGATTAAATTGGATAAAAAAGTAGTTCTTAGCATAATACTTGACTTATTTTAAGAAGTAACCTAGTTCCTCATATGATTTTTACTTGGACTCAAAGTTCATATACTATTAAATTTGTTTGTACAATTGCATGAATATGTGTGTTCACACCATATATCAAGATTTTAGCACTAGATCTAGGTAACAATGTTAATTTCTAATATAAGGTCAATATTGTCATTTCTAATATTATGTCAATATTAACTTAAGATATATGAGTTTTAATTCAACTTTATTTTGTTTAATAATTGTATTGTAACTGGATGTTTTTTGGTCAATATGCATAGTGAATCTTACTGCTTAGTTGTGTGGATATGTATTAAATGTTTTATAAATTTTTATTTCATAGTTGGCGTCATAGCACAAGCTTGGCCGCACTGCAACACTACTTGGTTAGATAACAATACTCTACTGATAGCTTTGAAATGCCTCAAATGTAGTGCCCAGGCAACATGCTATAAATTTTTTTTTAGTATTATTTTGTTACTAACTATTATTTAGTTAAATATTTCTTACCATAAGGTTTATATAGTATTAGTGGATGGTCACTAATTAATATTAAGTATTTCATGTGTGGATAGAACTTTGTAAAATTGTACCATTTGACCCTTAAATAAAAAAAAAAACAAAAAAATATAAAAAATAAAAAAAAGAAAACAAAGAGCACTTTAGGATAAATCACAAACCCTAAGGAAAAAAGTTATTAGTATAGACCTCTTTATAACCTTACACACTCTTTCTTAGATGGAGTGGATTAGAGTATAAGTTGACCTATAATTTGTGCTCATCACATTGAAATCAAACCCACAGTCATTAAGATGATAAGAAAACACTTAGATTGAGTGGTCTCCTATAAAAGATCCAAACCTTCCTATTGCCAGCTTCTTGGAAAGATATGCAACATTTAAGTATAATGATATTTTTTATGATGTTTCTAGGAATAGAGTGTTTCCATTTTTCTTTAAAAGACAAAGTAAAATTTTGGCTAAACTCTTTACCTCCTTAATCAATCACTGTATGGAATAATTTAGCTTATAAAATTGTAGCAAGTTCTATCCCATATTCTAAATTAAGTGAGCTTAAGATTGTCACAATTTATTTTACCCAATTAGATAATGAGTCAATTTATGAAGCTTGAGAGTATTTTTAGGACCTACTTAGGATATGTTGCATTAGGACGTCTCTTATTCTCTAATTATAAGAAAATTTTTTAGAGGGATTGTGGGATCATTCAAGTTAATAATAGATGTCGTAGTTAGATTGTCTTCGATGTACAAACCATTTGATGAGGTACATGAATTGATTGAGGAGAAGAGAACCAAAATTTTTTAATGTTCTTTTAAAGGTTAACCCTAGGAAGCTAACCCGTGTATATGATTAGGATGTGTTAACCTCATAAGTTCTAATGACTTTAGATAACTTTGGGTTGAATTCAAAGCAAGGATCCCTTAGTAGTATTGAATGTGTATATAAAAAAATGAGAGATCATAGTGTTTTGTTGTAGAGTCAATGAATGTTATAAATAAAAGACTCAAAAAATCCTTTTCTTAACTCCTTTAGCGCTAGATATTAAAATCTCTCAAACTTTAGAACAATAACAAAAATATTAGAAATAATTAATGGGTTTATAGCCAATAAAAATCATAGGTAACATAACTGACCAGGGTTTTAATTTCTATAACACCAAACCTAGTTAATCCCCTAAATTCACCACAAATAATCAATTCAAATAAAACAAAATTAAAAACATAGTGTTGTAGATGAAAATTTTGATATAGAGTTAAACAACAACCTTTAAAAATTTTGAAATAAAGTTAGGCTAGTTAGATAACTCATTAAGTTGTATATCTCAATGGACATTACCAAGCAATGCTGAGTTTAATCCTATTTATCAAAATATAGAGCAGTATAAAGAGTGCAATTAAGGAGTGAAAAAGAGTTGAAGAAATTTGTTAATGATGAGGCGAGGTTAGAAAAGTCAATCTCAAAGTTTAATAAACAAATTAAACTATCCTTATACATCATAAAAAATCGAGAAATTATATAGAAAAGTTGTAAAAAATCCCCACCATCTATTTCTTAGAGATTACTAAAATGAAAATTGAATTAAAATTTTTTTAAATTCTTATAAAATGTTCATTAAACTTACCTTTAACATACCAATAATTGAAGTTCCTAAATAGAAGCCAAACATTAAAAAATTCTTGAAGGATATATTAAATAAAATATGTAAGCTAAGAGAATTTAAAATTGTAGTCTTAAGTTAAGAGTGTAGTGCCATTATAAAAAATTATTATACTAAAATTTGAAAGACTATAATAGCTTTACCATTACTTGCATCATAGAAGATGGATTTTTGGAAAAAACTTTATGTGACATAAGAGCTAGTATGAATCTTATGCATTTATCAAGTTTTAGGAAAGAGGGATGTTTTAGTCAAAGTTGGCATGTTCATCTTCCTTTTGATTTTATTATTTTGAATATGGAGGAAGATGTTGAAATCTCACTAATGATAAGAATATGATTCCTTACAAATGGAAAGGTAAATATTAATTTAGAAAATAAAGTTAACTATGAGAAAGATCAAGAACTAATTTTTAGGATTAGTGATCCAATTCAACTCCCAACATATCTCCTTTATTTTTTTTTGTTCAAATTGAGTTTAATAAATTGTCAGAAAGTTTGATAAACGATTTTGAAAAGAAATTATGTAATCAAAGAGATTCAGAATTTGGATTACAATTTAATGATTTAGGAAAGATTTTTTAAGGCATAAAAGAAGTATTGGGAGAATGATAATGAATTATTAAAAAGATAATTTGACAATGGAGAAAAATCCTTAGCTTAATTTGTCAGGCCGAGGGCTTCAAACAATAAGCTAATTGAGTATCAACCCAAGTGTTATTTAATGATTCAATTGAATGTTTATTTTGCATAATGACATATTTGTGCTCAGTTATGCTTTGGCCAGGTTGATGACGTGACAACTCTATATATCTTTATTTATTTTATTACCTGCATTTCTTATTTTTCTTAACTTGTATCTTTAAAGCTACCTACCATCCTCTTTTGTTCATGAGTAGAGGCCTTATTAAATTATAAATATTTAATATTGAGAGGAGAATTTATTTTATTCAAGTTTCTTTTTCTTACTTAGGGCCCGTTTGGGGCAGTTTATTTGGTGCGGTAATATTTTGAAAATACACCTGACCTGTTTGGGTAAGCTGCGTTTTGGAAGCTTATGCGTTTTGAAAACACTGAAAACAGTGTTTTCAAACCGGTGCGGTGGCAGCTTTCTCGCAGCGGTCTGACTTTTCCAAAAAAAATTGTAATAGTCACCGCACTTAGCTTATCAACAGATTTTTTTAATCAGCTTTTCAGCAGATTATTTGATAAACTGCAGCTGCCCCAAACAAACCCTTAGTCCCAATCTTTATTTTTTTATTGATAAATAAATTTTAATTTTAAAGTTGTGTGATTTATATTTATTTTTGTGTATATATTTGTAATGTTGTACACTTTTATTTATTTTATTTGCATTTGTTTATGTGTTGTAAATTTTCCTTTAAATATTAATTTTTGTTAGGGATTTGAAAGTAAAAGAAAAAAATAGCTTAATTAATTTACAATAATTCACTTTTGAATTAATAAGTGAGTAAATTAATTAAAGGGAATACTAAACTTTTAAAATTTATTGGAATTTATATTGACCTAATAATAACTAATCATTTACTTGAATTATTATATCTCTTAAACTCATAAATTTAGCTACACTTGAACACCTTTGGTTAATGCACATTTTAAATAAACAAAGAATATTAAAATCTCGTAAGCATGAATTTATATAACTTAAGAAAGATTATTATCATTATAAATTTAGTACTTAAAATCATAACTAAAAATAGAAAGTTGATTTAAATAAGAAAAGATTAGGTATTTGAAATTATTAAAAACTATTAAAAACAACTATTTTAAAATGTCACAAACAAAATATAAATTGAAAATGCTAATAGTATTAAAAATAAAAAGTCTTATAAAAGAGCTAAGAAAGGAGAGGCTTGATGATAAGTCTAATAATAAAAGTTATTACATTTTATTTCTTTAACATAAATATTTTAAAATCTCTAAAATTTATGGTGTTATATTTAATAGGTGAAAGTATAAATTGAGCTTACATGAGTGATTAAGTTAAAATTTTATTCTTAATGATTAAATAAGCTTTAGTCAATGCTGCTACTTGAGCACTAAGGAGTCTCAGATTGAAGGAATATTAAATTCTTATGAATATTTGGATATTATTTGTAAACAAAATTTCTTATTTTTTAAGAAAGTTTATACAAGATTTAGTTATACGCTCTCTTAATCATTCATTTGATAATAGTTTTTTAAAATAATTGATACTCAATGTTTTCTAGGATAAAAACTAAGATAAAAATATTACTTGAGGATAAATAGTATATGAGTTTGGAAGAATTTGTTAAAGATTCAAAATATATAAAGATTAGTTGTACACACTCTTTTCTAATACAGCTTTCTAACACCATAGTACAATACCCCAGTGCCACATTACAATGCCCTCATGATGCAGACTAACATTGGTCCACTCTATGGCTTTGATGTTGATTTTGGCTAAAATTTTATATAAGGGGTTGTTACACGTAGAAAAGAGGGTCTTATAGAGACTTCTAAGACGTGTGTGGGTAGAATAGTGTGTTTGAGAGTTAGATTGTGTAAATGATAAACTGGAAAGATTTTTATAAAGGATCAAGAAGGTTTTAAGTAAATATCATACAGATGGACTATTTCTTTTATCACTTTCATTTGTTCTAATGTTAGAATTTTCAAGTTTTTTCATTATTATTTAGTATAGATGGTATATAGATGAGCCCTAACCTATTTATGTAGTCTGTGGATGGATTGGAACTATGTATTGTGTTACATTCAGATGAATTGAACCCTCTTAGGACTCGTAGATCTAAATAGGCTAAGTCCATTTGTAAACCGACTAGCTTAGTTCTTTTAGGATAATTTCCTCTTTAATTTTTTTTTTATGACCCCTACTTATAGAAATTTTAGTACGTTATAGTTTTAGAATCCTGTGATTTTTATTTGGTTAGTATTTGAAATATTTCCTTCTCTTAATATTGTGAGCATTTTTGAAAATTGGATTAAAAAAGATGGTGCATTTCTAATCTAAGACAGGTTAAAGTTCTTTGTGTGACTACAACTTAATTTTATTCATTGACTAACTTACAAATGCAATTGAGCTAATGACCCGTTTTCTAGTACAGTCCATTGAACATTCAAATTAAAAAAAAAATTCTTTCCTAGCTCTTTGAATCTCTAATTTTATAGGTTGACTACATAGGTCCACATCTTAGCTAAACAAGGTTATGGTAGATTCAATGTGACAACTCTTTAGGTTCAACCATCGAACACCTTAGAGTAATGGTCTATAGAACTAATACTTTGGAAGGACTTTCTGTAGATTTAGATTTAATTCTAATTTTTAAACTAAGCAACTGTGCCTTCTTCACTATGTGACAATGTTTGTTGATCTTAATTTAGTTGCGGTTGATTACACAGACCAATACTTTGGCTAGTAAATTTAGTTCAGGATAATTTTTACAAAGGCCCTTTCATAGTTTTGTTTATTAAAAAGCTAAATGAGATCTTTCTTTTTCTCAAGTTCATCAATTTTATTGAATAATTTTTATTCAACGGATTGGTGTCTAGCTAGTAAAAATACAATATGTATGATTACTTTTGGTCTTAGTCATTGAACTCATTTGGTATTCGAGTGTTTGACTTGTTTCGGTGTGGATTGGATGTAAAATATTTTGACTTTGCTCTTTGGTTTTGGATTAGGCCATTAAATCCCTTTAAAATTCTATCAATTTTGTTGACATTATTGAATATTGGGCTAAGCTGGGCAATGACCTGGCTAGTAAATCAGAGTTAGGATAAGTTCCATGAAGACCTCTTTCTTATTTTAGTGCATCAAAAAACCAACTTGAAAATAAGATCTCATCTCTCCTTCCCAATTGATTCACATCATTTCACTATGGATTTATCTAGTAATTCAATGCCTTGCCTAAATAAGGATAAGGCTAAGGTAGAGAACTTTAGTATCATGGAAGCCTAAAGTCCTATGGTCCCCTTCCTTGGACTAAATTAGTAGTTGGTTAAGTGTTAGTCCCTTAACGTGGCATCTTTCCCTGGTATAACAATCCCAACGACCTCCTAGATTCAAAATAAATCACATGATGACCTTGTATGCTAGGTTATTTCCCCAAAATACTTAAATTATACATAACATTTTAAGGCTTTTCCTTTCAAGGCTATCTATTCAGGTATGGATCTAGCCCTCATGTGGCCCCTCCCCTAGTGTAGCCTAAACCCCCTTATCCACAACTTTTTTGTCTTTTCAATATGATAGCATAAGGCTCTTGTAATTTTCATAAATATGACTAACATGCATTGTACATTTTCTTTTGAAAAGAATTTTTTCTTCTTATTATTTGGTGCTTGGTGGCTTTAAGATCATGCCACCTTTGGTGAGATTAATAGTTACTCTCTTTATTTTTACAACTTTCAATATCCATTGTTCAGTCATCAGCTACAAACTTTCTTCTCTACTTCCTCCACATCCCAAGCATCTACTACGATCAATCATATATAAAAGACACAAAAATAATTTAAAAATTTTCAAATAACTTGTTAACATATCTTTTCATTTTATATTTGTTTCGAACTAAATATGACAGCTTAGGTGTGAGATCTGTTAAATACATAAGATGTAACAGCCCTTAAAATGTCTAAAGGAAGCGGCCAGCGGCCGCACACGCATTCCGTCAGATCTGCTTTAGTTGACTCGCATTTAGTGCGCGCATAATTAAACATTCTCGAATCAATTAATGAAGCGGAGCTCTACCTAAAGCTAACAATTTATAAAGAGTACCACCAGTACCCAATAATCAAGAATAATGTCGTACTGCCTAAATTTCATCATTTGAAAAGAACTCTTGCCCTAAAATGTTGCTGCAATGTATATATATATATATATATATATACCTTTGTTAAAATATGATATGGTGATCATTTCTTTTTTTCTTTTTTGAGTATATACCATCACAACTATTCATATATTCTGTTCGAATCAAATCTGATGAAATTTATGTTGAAATTACGCGACGGTTCACTTGGGCACGTTTGGGGCAGCTTATACGAACAGCGACGTTTTTAAAAACGCTGTCTAACCGTTTGGTTAGTGTGTTTTTGAAAACGCTACCTTGTTGTCATAAAAATGCCATTTTTTTTTTTAATTTCAGTTTAATTGTAGCATTTTTCTGACTCATTGTAACTTTATTTAGTTATTTATTGGAGGTGAACTTTTTCAGCTGCCCGAAGGAAACAGTGTAGCCAGAAAATAAACCTAGTAATATTAATATATAGTGTCCTACGATTCTGAATTAGAAAGAATTATTAGAAAAATAAGAAAAATAAAAAAAATTAAAAATCTTGAAAAATTCAAAAAAACTACAGAAATGACAAACCAAAATAATCAAAATGCTGAAATTCATCAAGAGTATAGGCCTTTAAGAGATTATGCCAACCCTACTGTAGATGAACTTCATTGCAGTATTCAAAAACCTATTGTAGTGGCTAATTCATTTGAGCTTTCATGATAATTTGCCCCCAAACAGACCTGAATTCATTTTCGTTGAATATGTTATCTGCAATAGATGAATAACATTATATATTTTTTGAATGTTCTTAAATTTTAAATTTGTATCTGGCCACATTAAATTTACACATCTCATCGAGTGGAAAATATTTTGAAGGAATGGCGATACACGTCCACCAGATCAGCTATTAATTAGTTGTCACGTGATAAGAGAAAATTATATTATATATATTCTCATTTATAGAATGTAAACCACACACACTAAGGTAGAGAAAAGTACCAAGAAATATAAGAATAACTCCTACCAAACACGAAATCATGAGTATGGCCCGACTGCCTAAGATTTATTATCTGGAAACAACCCAAGTCCCGAAGAAATAGGTGATGACCAAATTTACATTCATTGATACATATCCTTTTATGTATTAAAATATCTATTACTTAAAATTTAATATTTACTTCTATATAAATAAATATTTATAGGATAAATACTTGCTTATGCAAGTGTAGAATGAATTTAAATACACAAACTTGTCCCGTAGGTGCGAGCAGGGATATTTCTGGACTATGTGACTTATGCTATATCTTGCAAACCAGAAATACAAGAGAGAATGACGAAGAGTTCTCCCACCAGATTAAGTCCAAGGAGAAGAGTCTGAAAAGGTCAAATGCCTAGAGAGACAAAAGTCCATAATACATGTTGTGGTCCTATATTTATAGAGGATTGAGGGGACAAAAAGTAAAATTACATGCATTCCCCTGCTCTAATAGGAGTTTTACAGAGTATTCTTGTTTTTTTGATATGTCTTTTCGAAGTCATAACTGAATTTGAAAACATTCCATATGGAATCTTATCGGCCTTCGCTTTTCGAATTCGGTCGGCTATTTTGCATGGTCATCGATCGACCTTCGCTCTGAGAAGCTAGTCAGGTCTAACTGTGGTAATCAATCGATCTTAGGATGGCCGATCGGCTCACCTGTATATTGTTACATGATTTCTGGAGATCATTAGGGGACATCTTGAGAGAGTCTCACGTTAATATTTGTGAAATTGCTGAGGTAGTAAACCTTTGTTATGCTGCTGGCTTGGATGCGTGACTTTTGTTAGCCTACGTAGTCGTTTGGTCATTTGACTAGCCTTCGATCAATAGATAGTCATTCAGTCGACTGGCCATTGGTCAACCGGTGGTCTTCAGCCAGTCAAATTCTTGATCCCCTTTTCTTTTATATACTTCTGCTTCTGACTCCACTGCTAAGAACTAGATGTAAGTTTCCCAACAACAGAAGCCAAAAACTTGATCCCAATATGGAACAATTGTACTACGATGTATGTGTGGTTAGATTCTTGATTCTCTTTATTTATATTTCTTTTTTTAAAAAGCTGTCAAAAACTTGGTGCCTGATCCCGACTATTTATATGCAACAGTATAACAATGTATTTGATTATATTTTTCATTTATCTTTCCTTATTTTGCAACAGTACCAAAAACTTGATCCTGGAGAAAATATGAATTTAACTTTTTTAACTTAATATATATTAAGATAGTACGCGAGTATACGTATCGTTATCAAGTAATATATGACTTTTTTATTAAGCCCCAAATATCGAACCCACAGGGATTGCTCACATTATGCGATAATTAAAATAACCAACTTTCTACTTTAAAAAGACAAATACTTAAACTATAATTTTTATCACAAGAATAAAATTTAAGCTCTTTTTGGTATTTTTAATGTTTGAAAAAGAAATAAAAACTTATTAAAGATAACTTGAGTTTATGTAAAAGAAAAACATTGAATACAAAATATGTTTCTCCTTATCATGAATCAGTAATAAGTATAGGAATTATGTTGTGTAAGTATTCAAATTTTGTTGTGCCAAATAGGAGCAATATTATTCTTTACCCTTATTAGAGATGCTATAAAGAACATTGACGAATTTTAAGTTTGAATTGTTTTGAAGTCCAGCTAGACAGGAAAGATACCAGCTCTCACTATAGAGTTCCCTCAATTCCCTCCACCTAGGGGCTAACATCGTGTATCAAAAACAAAACAATAAACCAAGTTATTAACCTGTCACTTTAAAGTCCTCTAACTCTACACCCTTCAATGAATATTTCCCTATTTATTGCACTCAATCATATGAACAACCTGTCACTTTAAAGTCCTCTAACTCTACACCCTTCAAAGATTATTTTCCTATTTATTTACACCCTGTCACTTTAAAGTCCTCTAACTCTACACCCTTCAATGAATATTTCCCTATTTATTTGCAGTCACTCACTCTAGAGTTCCCTCAATTCCCTCCACCTAAGGGCTAACATCTCGTATCATAACCTAACAATAAACTAAGTTGGGGGCTTTAACTTGTCACTTTAAAGTCCTCTAACTCTACACCCTTCAAAGATTATTTTCCTATTTATTTGCACTCAATCATATGAACTACAATCTCATTCATAGAATCTCATGTGATTCTTTCCAATTGTTGACTGAGACAATACCATCACAGTTCTTACATGTTCTTACAACAAAGTTTAACATCTAGATGGCCAGATCAAGAAGTAAATGAAGTGCATATAATTAAATCATCACAACTTATTCTAACATTAAAGATTAATACTCTCCACAAATTCCATTCAACTCTTTAAATACTTATCATTTTAAGGAGAAAGAAAAAGAAAACTACTCAAAATTCATAGAGAAAACAAAATCAAACTTTGGTTTAAAATTTGAAATCATTGTCAAACCAACAAGAAGTCTCGATTAAACCCAAAAGTAGTTTAATACACTTCAGTTTAAAAGTAGAAATCATTGTCAAACCAACAAGAAGTCTCGATTAAAACCAAAAGTAGTTAAAAAAAAAGATAAAAACTTATCTCAAATCCTCCACCAAACTCTTGAAGTTCCTTTGAATCTCTTCTCTCTCACAACACACTTAACTCTTAAAATAAAACTAAAAACAAATAGAAAAATAAATTTGTGGTGCCTGAAATTTTCTCCGAAAGCTTCTCCACGAACTTCTTCAAGAACATTTCAGGACACTTCTAAAAGTCTCAACTTTCTTCTTTTATAATTTTTCAAAAGGTGCATTGATATCTCTTCAAAATGTGTCCTGATTCGATGTATTTACCAATGGATGCCTCATTTCACAAGTCCTTTAATTATATTTTCGTCCTTGGTGGTTATAACCACCCATTTTAGCCAATAGGTGCCTCAAATGTCCCTTCAAAATTTGTCAAAATGAATTAACCCATTAAGTGACTATCACTGGCGCTTAAGCGCAGGGCCTCTGACGTTTAGGCGCGGCCTTCTCTGTTTCACCGGCGCTTAGGTGCCAAAATACTTTTGCACCATTTTTTCATTTTTGCTCCATATTTGATCCTTTTTGACTTCTTTTAGCAATTTTCTCCTTTTTACTTGTACCTGAAAGATAAACACATAAATATCTTCCATTAAAGCGTAACATCTCAAAAATAGATATAAAAATGTGTCTAGGAACACTATATATTTTAGGTGTATTAGTGCCCTGTTCTTTTATATTAAATATTAGAATACTACACAAGTATACGTATCGTTATCAAGTAATATAGAACATTTTAATTAAGCCCCGAAATATCGAACCCACAGGGAGAAATACAAACTCTAAAGAAGAAATTAGATAACAAACTCTACTTAAAAAAAGAGTCTTACTCAAACTATAGATACTATGGTAGGAATGAAAGTTTGATTCTTTTTGGTGATTTTGATAATTGAAAATAAGTAAACAACTAACTAAATTTAACTAGATTTTTGTAGGATGAAAGCAATATACAAATAAAATATTTTTTTCCTTATCATGAATCAGTAAAAAGTAAAGAATTTCTGTTATGAAAGTATTTAAAATAATGTCATGCCAAATAGGAGCAATATTATTACTAGAGATGCTATAAATAATATTGGCTAATCTAAAGTTTGAATAATCCTGAAGACGGGCTAGGTAGAGAAGATACTAGCTCTCACTCTAGAGTTTCTTTTTCTCCCTCCAATGGGGGCTAACTTCTCGTACCAAGACCTAAAAAAATAGACTGAATTGAAGCTTTAGTCTGTCACTCTAAAGTTCTATAACTCTACACTCTTTAAAGTTTATTTCTCTGTTTATTTGCACTCAACCATTTGAATTACATTCTCATCCATACAATCACATATGATTCTACCATTAGTTGACTAAGAGAATACCATCACTGATCTTACATGTTCTCACAACAAATTTTAACATCTCAATTGATAAAATCAAGAAGTAAATGAGGTACAAAGATTAAATCATCACACCCTATTCCAACATTATAGAATAATACTTCACACAACTTCCATCCAACACTTAATTACTTATCATTTTAAGAAAAAATATAAAGAAAACTCCTCAAAATTTATGGAGAAAACATAACAAAAATTAAGTTTAAAAGTAGAAATCATGTAAAACACAAGAAGTCTAAATTAAAACCAAATGTAGTCACAAAGATAAAAACTTATCTCAAATTCTTCTCCACCAAACCCTTTAAGTTACTTTGAATCTCTTCCTTTCTCTTACAATCCTCCCTAGGTCTGGTCGCCCAACCTTAAAGGGTTAAAATCTCTCTATCTCACTAACAAACTACAATGGATTTTTACTTAGAACTATCCAATAACTTTCTACTTCACTAGGAATGAGAAAAGTGAAAAGAAGCCCTAAATGAAATCCTACAACTCCTTACTTTCTACTCTCTAAAACTGTCTTAAAACTTCTATCTCTCTATCTCTCCTTTTCTCTATATCTATATATCTCTTCAATATGTGTCCACATTTAATGATTCTTCTAAGAGTTGTCAATTTTCATGAGCCATTTCAGTGTATTTTCGTGCCTTTTAACTGTAATACATGTTTTCACCAAGAGTTGCTTCAAACACCCCTTCAAAATTCATCCAAAATTCCTTGAATTTTCATCATTAACTACCTAACACGTAAGCACGAGGTCTTTGGTGCTTAGTCGCAACCTTCTCTGTCTCATGGCGCTTAAGTGTCAGTCCTGGGCGCTTAGGCGCCACAGTTCATTTTCACATCTTCTTCAATTTTGCTCCAAATTTGTTCCTTTTTCACTCCTTTCTCCATATTTCATCCCTTTAATTGTACCTGAAAGAAAAGTACACAAATACCTTCCATTAAAATGAAATATACTAAAAAATAGGCATAAAAATGTGTACATAAATGCTATATATTTTAGGTGTATCAAATTCCCCCAAACATAAAACGTTACTTGTCCTCAAGTGACACTCCAATCTTTAAAAGCCAAAACAAGTAGATTATGCAAATGAGTTTCTTTAGGATATTCTAAAATTTTGTTCTAGAAATGTAGTACTCCAATTTAGAAAAGGCTTTAGTAAATGAGACCAACTTAGAGTTTAGAAATTTTTAATATGAAGAAGTCTGAAAATATGGTTCTTATTTAGTTCAGAGATACTTGTAGATTTACCAAATATATGGTTTAGGCATTCTATCTTCCCCACTTAAACTTTTTATTAAGAATAATTATACCTTACTATATTATATATTAAAGCTTAAGAGTTTCTCAAGTTTTATACTTTATAAAGATCAGATATGGAATCAATTTTTGATTAGGCATTAATCCTCAAGCATCTCCTCCCTTTTTCAACTTTACTTTTCTTTTCTTTTCAATTTCTTTTTATTTTTATTTCCTTTTTTTTTTTAGGTGAGGATTATTATATCTGGATAGTTCTTTAATGGTTTTAAATTCCACTTTTCCTTTCCTTAAGCAAAGGTTTGATATATATCCTTTACTTAAAAATAAAATAATAGTTTTGAAAATTATTTTTAATAAAAGAAAGTTAAGTATTGAAAATAAAAGTCTAATCCTACTACATTTTTCAAAAATACATCTCCTACTAAAGATAGTTACACAATATTTATCATTTCTACACTAAGAATTTTTAACTTTAAATTTTTCTTCATCACTATAGATTTCAACTAAATTTTCTTAATCATTTATATATTCAAAATTTTAGTTCCCTAATATAACTTCATACACATAATCATTTTTTTTAAATCAAAATCAATTTTAATTGTAGCATATTTGAGAAGAAATAAAATTTAAGTTTTGAAAANTTTTTAAAAAGGTTTTTTTCCCCCCCCCCCCCCCGAAACTTAAATTTTTAATTAGATAAAACATTTTAACATAATATATATAGGCATGAATGCAAACTAAAAATAACATACTTACAGGAATTTTCATATCCTAAATATACAAGTACAAAAATTAAAAACAGGAGTAAAAATAAATTGATCAAATTTTAACTTAATTTTAACATATATGAGATTCAACAAACTATTATGTAGGGGAGGATAACATAAAAGCAAATAAACACAAACCAACAGAGATTCATAACTACAACATTAAAAAAATATATAATTGTAAATTGAAAATTTAAACATGAAATTCTTTATTGAAAGTTAGCAATATTGTAAACCTCTTTAATATCTCTGGAATAAGTTTTTCACAAACCAATAAAATACAACTAAACAACAATGTTCACACAATCACTACCACAAAAACAAAACATAACTACTCACAACAACACAAATGCATTTTTAAACATCACAACAATATCCAACACAACAAATAAAAACACATAAAAGAACAACAATCCATACAACTACATCAAACAATAACATGTAAAAGAGTAGCAATCCAAACAACTACAACCCATAAAATTAAACAATTTAAAAATAAAATATTCAAATCAATGCTCTTCCTCCACTTCATCACAATCATCATCATTATCATCCCAAAATTTTGTAGGATCATAGTGAGGGTAATGTGGATATGGAGGAAATACCACACTTTAGTCACCCCTGATAAAGCTTTCCAAAGATGAGTAATATTATTCTTCATAATCATCATGTCTCTTCATATATGTATCAATATGTCCTACATAGTTCTCTAAATATAATACCTTATCGTAGTGTAGTTTATGTTATCTAACATTCTCTGCATTAATTGTGCTAGGAGTCGGGACTAGTCGACTGGCCTTGTGATGTACTTGCTCGTGAAGTAGAAGCACGAGATGTAGAAGCACTAGAAACTCTTGAAAATCCTCCTCTCCAGTCAAATATAGAATGCTTTGAGCAAGATTTCACATTGATAATGTAATAGGCTTTAGTGGCTGCAGATTCTCCTCCCAACTATCAAATCTCACCATCCTACTCACATAAGGAAAAGATTAAGGATGTGAATCCCAAACCTGTAGTAGTGACAGCTTTGGCACAACTTATGAGCGCCTGATAAATTAAGGATCCAATATCAATGTGTTTGAATCAAAAGTGGACTTCCCCTTACTCCTCTTCATTTTTGGTGTCATTTTCTAAAAATTACATAAAATTCTCAATAAATCCTAAACTCAAGTCTAAATCACTAAAATTTACTTCCAAAACCTTAATTTATCATTTCGATGTAATTTCCATAGATTTTTCTTAGTTTATCACCATGAATAGTGATTTTTGGATAATTCCACAATGTACTCCAAGTATTTGGTGAAAATAAAAAATTGCTACATAGAAGTGAAGCTCTCACCTTGAGAAGATGAAATTTAACAAATTTGGCTCAATTCCACCAAGAAATCTTCAACTTTAGAGGTGGATTAAGTCCAAAATTGTAAACGCCAGCGGAAGAAGATGACGGTTGGGGGTAAATATGGTGATTTTTGGTTCAATAATTCACTTTTATCCATTTGTGAACCGATTTAAGTGACCGGCACTTAAGCGCGACTAGTTCAGCTCTTAGGCCCCTACTTCTTGGGTAACCAGCGCTTAAGCATGGGGTTTTGGCGCTTAAGCGTCAGTGCACAATTTTGGATATTTTCAACTTTTAAGTTAAATGCATATTTAGCCTAGGTCATCCACCCCTAAATGATTTATAAATATTGATAACTATTTTCTTCCCCTTCTATTCTCCTCTTTCTCAAAATTCACAAATTTTCACAATTTCAATTCAACATTAAATAACACATAATTTTTTCACACAAAAAAAAACTTTCATTAATTTTTTAAAACAAATACAAATATAATTTACACATATTTTTTTTTTAATCAGAAGATTCTTGGATGATATCTCTTAAACACATCAATTCAACTACAAAACAAACTTAACATCAAATCATAAAAAACAAATAAACACTAATTATGAACAAACAAACTAGACTCTCAAACTGAATTCCATTCTCCTTCCGATGAAACATATCCCAGCCTTTCACTTTTTTTCTCCTGGGGCATTCGAAATATAGATTTGATAGAACGGATGGTGGTGAAGAACACTCATTGAGTCTTCTTCAATCCACTTGTTTTTCAAATACATTGCCTTGTCTACTTCTTCTATATGACTTGTATGGTTGAATTACATTTTGAGTTGCCATCCGATATGCTCCAAGTGTGCATTAGTCTCATTCACTTTTTCTCTGATTGAAGTTACATTAGCCTCAGTCTTTGCAATCTTCTCTGCTATTCCTTTATGCTAACAGTTAGGAATCTATTGTTTAACTCTTGGGCACTTTGACTCACAAACCTCTTCTTAATGGCTTCTTCTTTCTTCTTCATTTCAATCTCCCAAGAAGAAATTTTTGCAAGTTATCTTACTCTTTTTCTCTTAACTTAGACTTTAGGATCAAAATTTGAAGGGGGGTAAAAATTCTCTTCATTCTCATGCTATTTATAGACCTTGGATGAATCCAAGACCCATTACACAGGTTCACAAACCACTAAATCGCATTTAAAGCCACTAAACCACGTTTAATACTTTTATAATATTAATTCTACACATTTTTTCTTCTTGTTTTAACTACTACGCTTAAGTGCCGCATGTTGGCGCTTAAGAGTCGGTGCTTACTTTAGCACAGGTTTGCTTAACGTCCAAATATGCATTCTAACACGTCTAAGTAACCAATTAAGGACTTAGAATCCTCACTATATCATTATATATTAAAAAATATTACTACTTTTGTCTTAATCAAATACAACAACATATGATTTAAAACAAATACATACTGATAACTATAGGTTGTCTCCCATAAAGTGCTTGATTTTACGTTGACAGCCTGATGTAACCAGTGCTTATTCTGGTTGACCCAACCACATAAGATCATTTAATTTAACTTGAACTCCTAAAAAATAAGGGAACTCCTAAAAAATAAGGTTTTAGTCTGTGAGCATTGCTTTTGAATATTTTCTCAGTTTTATGATCCTTGATATCCACAGCTCATAGGGATAAACTTTTATCAAAATAATTGGGCCCATCCACATGGACTTAAGTTTTTTCTGAAAATAATCTTAATCTTGTATTATATAGCAAAACTTGTTGCCCTGGCTCAAATTTTTTTTTAAGAATCCAACAATCATGCCATATCTTCACCTTTTTTTATAAATCTTAGCACTCTCATAAGATTCATTCCTTATCTCTTCAAGCTCATTTAATTGTAAGACTTCTCACCGACATCTTTTAAATTATAATCAAATTCTTTAATAGCCCAATATGCTTTATGCTCAAGTTTAACTAGTAAATGAAAAGCTTTTCCAAACATTAGCCAACATGGGGAAATTCCTATAGAAGTTCTATATGCAGTCCTATAAACCCACAATGTATAATCAAGTTTTACTGACAAATCCATTTTTGTTGGATTCACAAATTTTTCCAAAATTATTTTAATTTCACGATTGAATAATTCAATCAAACCACTTGTCTAAGGAAGATAAGCAGTAACAATTTGATGGTTGATATGATATTTCTTTATTAATATCTCCATTATTTCTTTTCTAAAGTGACTTCCCCGTCAGTTATGATCACTCTCGGCATCCAAAATCTACAAAATAAGTTAGTTCTTAAAACTTTGCAAAACTTTGAACATCACATCGAGGTAAAGCAATAGCTTCTATCTATTTGGATATATAGTCTACTACAAAATATATATATATATTTCTGAAAGATGGTATAAATAGTCCCATGAAATCTAATCCCCAAATATCAAATATCTCGACTTCTAACATATAATTGAGGGGCATCTCATTTCTTCTAGAAATATTGCTTACACGTTAACATCGATCATAAGTTTTGATATAAGCATTAACACCTCTAAAAATTATATGCCAATAAAATCCATATTGCAAAATTTTGTATATTGTTTTATCAACATCAAAATATCCCCTAAAATAAGAATCATGACATTTTTAGATAATTTCATTAGTTTCTTCTAAAGGCACACACATTCGAATAATTAGATCCTTTCCTTGTTTATATAAAAATGGGTCATCCTAAAAATAAGTTTTAGCTTCAGATCAAAATTTTCTCTTCTGTTGGTATGTCAGACCATATGGTGTAATATCACTACCAATAAAGTTCATATTGTCAGCATACCATGAAAAACACCACTCATTAATATTGAACAATTTTTCATCTAAAAAATGTTCATTAATTTTTTTTTTTTAAATTGAGTGATTTTCTTAATTAAAGCCTGGACAGATGATCAACAATTTGATTATCATCTCTCTTCTTATCTACTATTTCAAAGTCAAATTCTTTCATAAGAATCCATCTTATCAGTCTTAGTTTTGCATCCTTCTTTTTCATTATATATTTAATAACAAAATGATTTGTATGCACAACACATTTTGTTCCAATTAAATATTATCTGAATTTATCAAAAGCATATACTATTGCTAATAACTTTTTCTCAGTTGTGGTATAATCAATTTGAGATTTATTAAGAGTTATACTAGCATAGTAAATTACTTTGAAGCTTTTATCATGTTTTTGTTCTAAAACAGCTCTAATAGCATAATCCCTTGCATCACAAATCAATTCAAAAGGTTTTCCCCAATCTGGCGAAACAATAATTAGTGCAGTGACTAATTTTTTATTTAATAACTCAAAAGCTTTTGGACACTCCTTATCAAAATTAAAAAAATACATCTTTTTCGAGTAAATGACATAGAGGCTTAGCAATTTTGAGAAATCTTTAATATATTGCATGTAGAATCCAACATGTCCTAAAATACTCTTAATTTCCCTTACATTTGTTGGGTGAGGTAAATTAGAGATCACTTGAATTTTTTGCAGGATCTACTTCCATATCATTTTTTAATATGTGATTTCCTAGAACAATTCCTCCTGCTATCATATATTGGCATTTTCCCAATTAAGGACTAAATTTGTTTCTTCATAGAGCTTAAGAACTCTTGATAAATGTTCTAAACATAATTCATATGAAGTTCCAAACACTGAAACATCATCCATAAAAAACTTCAATTCCTTTTTGAATTAAATAAAAAAAATATCCATCATTCATATTTAAAATGTAGCAGGGGCATTACATAAACAAAAAGGCATTCTTCTAAAAGCAAATGTACCATAAGGACTGGTAAAAGTTCATTTCTCTTGATTACCAGGAGTTATTTGTATTTAGTGATAACCAGTATATCCATCGAGAAAACAAAAGTATTTGTGCCCAGCTAGTCTATCCAACATTTGATCTAGAAAGGGTAGTGGAAACCGATCTTTCCTAGTGGCGAGATTTAATTTTCTATGATAAATACATATTCAACACCCTATGACTTGTCTTATTAGTATTAACTTGTTATTTTCATTAATAGTTATAGTCACTCCTTCTTTAATAGAAACACAGTGAATTAGACTAACCCATGCACTATCCAAAATAGGGTAGATAATTTCAGCATATAACCACTTTAAAATTTCTTTCTTAGCAATTACTTTCATAACAGGATTCAATCTTCTTTGAGGATTAACCTTATGTTTGCAGTTTTCTTCCATAAAAATTTTATGCATACAAATTGAAGGACTGATTTATTTAATATCAACAGTTGTCCATCCAAAGTCTTTCTTATAATTCATCAAAGTTTTCATTAAATTTTCTTCTTCTTCTAAAGTTAAATTTGAGAAAATTATAACTGGTAATGTTGAGGAATCACCTAAAAAGGCATATTTTAAATGTTCAGAAAGTAACTTCAATTCAGGTTCAGAAGGTTTTTTAGTCGATGGACAAAAAGATTTATCTTTTTTTATCGTATCAAAACTTCAAAACTTTCTTGAACATAATTTGAATCTTCCTCATGAAAATCATCATCTTGATCTAATTCCTCTTCTTGCTTGTGTTTTAAATCTTTCATTAAGTTGCTTTGAAATGACATTCACTCAGATATCTTATTACATCCATTCTATAACATTCATCATCTTTACCTTTTGCAGGACACTTCATCAATTTTAAAATATTAAAACTACCTGTTTGATTATTGACGTGCATAACCAATTCCCTTTTCTGCACATCTATCGTTACTCTTCCTGTTGCTAGGAAAGGTCACCCCAAAATGATAGGCTTCTTTTTATCCTTCTTCATATCTAGCACAATGAAATCAATAAGAAAGATAAATTGATTCACTTTTACTAAAACATCTTCTATAACTCCCTTAGGATATGTTATTGAACGATCTACTAACTGTAAAGTTATAGTAGTTGGTGATATTTCTCCTAATCTCAGTCTTTTAAATATTGGTAATGACATAAGGTTAATGCTTGCACCTAAATCACATAAAGCTTTCCCATAAAATTTGTCTCCTATTGCACATGGAATTGTGAAGCTACCAAGATCTTTGAGCTTTTTAGAAAACTTTTTCTAAATTATAGCACTGCACTCCTCACTAAGTGCGACAGTCTCGTTATCTTCAAACTTATTTTTTCTGTTAAGAATATCATTCGTACACTTCACATAGCTTGACATTTATTCTAAAGCTTCAGGAAATGAAATATTAATGGTAATATTTTTAAAGATTTTCATAAATTTTGAAAATTGTTTATGTAACTTTTGTTGATGAAGTCTCTAAAGAAATGGAGGTGTTGGGTTTTCCAAGTCAATTTCTATTGGAGAAATAGGTCTCTCTAAACCTTTTGTAGCATCCTCTTTAGTCTCTTCAATTTCTTCTCTCTACTTCAATCTCTTTTTGAACTCTACTTTCCAATTCTCTTGCGCTTCTAAGTTGAATAGCTTTTACTTGCTCTTCATTCTGGTCTTTTGGATTTACCTCTGTATTACTAGGAAGTGTTTGTTGGGATCTATTACTTAATGAATTTGTTATTTTTTCCCACTTGACTCTCAATATTTTTAATTGTAGCTCATTGACTTTGTAACTGATTTCCCATCTGTACACCACGTCATCTATAGAAAACTTTTTTCATTAAATTGTAAATTACTGTTAAAACCTGAAGGATAAGTAGGAATATAATTATTATTACCTTGGTTGTTCCAGTTTATCAATGGGTTTACTTGGTTGTTCCCCCATTGTTGATAACTACCACATGAATTATTATTATTCCAATTAAAGTTAGGTTGTTTTTTCCAATCTAGGTTATAATAGTTTGAATATGGGTTATTTAACTTATTATTTATGACATTCAAAGTTTATAATGGTTTTTAGAAATCTACCATTTGGCCTATTGAATTCTCTATAATCATTGAAATTAGTTGAAAAAAATTCATTCCAAATTGGTCCAACTTCCTTGAAATTGTAGCAACTTAATTTGCTAATATTGCAAAAGCATCATATTCATGAATATTGGTTACCTTCATAGGATTTACCCTCTCAGAAGGCCATTAAAAATTATTAGAAGTCACCTCTTCAATTAAAGCATATGCGTCATGAAATAGTTTTGACATCATTGAACCACCAGCAGCGACATCGATAAAAGATCTTAGCGATCCAGCTAACCCATTGTAAAAGGTTTGAAGGATTAACCAATATCATATAACATGGTGTGGACACTTTCTCAGAGTTATTTAAATCATTCTCACGCTTTATAAATATATTCCCCTTCAAAGTGTCAGATGTAATATCATTTCTAAGCTTTGCAGTTTTTTATGGTGGAAAATATTTAGCAAGAAATTTCTGCACTAAATCACCCCAAGTTTTGATAAATCTAGGCGCTAATGAATTTAACCATATCTTAGCCTTATCCCTAAGTGAGAATGGAAAAACTCTTTAGTCTAACAATATCATCCAAAACACCATCATATTTAAATGTAGCACATAATTCTAAAAAATTGACAAGTTGTATATTTGGATCTTTAGTTGGTGCTCCCCCAAACTGATTATTTGATACTATTTTAAGTTCAAATGAATTAGCCATTGTAACAGGTTTTTGAATACTACAATGAAGTTCATCTACTGTAGATATTGCATAATCTCTTAAAGGTGTAAATTCTTGATGAATTTAAGCATTTCGATTATTTTGGTTTGCCATTTCTTGAAATTTTTGAAATTTTTCTGTATTTTTTATTTTTTATTTTTCTAATAGTTCTTTCTAATTCAGAATCGTACCACACTAGCCCTTTAGAACATGAACTATATATACATTACTACAAAATAAAATAAAATCACACAAACAAGAACTTAGATAAAAACAACACTAGGATATTCCAATAATAAATCTAAAAGTTTAAATAAGGCTTTCTAAAAGTAGAAATTTTTTTTCCTAAAATTCTTTCAAATTTTACTAAATTTTCTTTTTCTCCCAACAACGATGCCAAAAACTTGATCCCCTTTTCTTTTATATATTTCTGCTTTTGATTCCACTACTAAGAATTGGATTTAAGTATCCTAACAGTAGAAGCCAAAAACTTGATCACTATCTGGTATGATAGTACTCCAATGTATGTGTGGTCAGATTCTTAATTCTCTTTATTTATATTTCTTTATTTATGGTACCAAAACTTGGTGCGCTATTCTTTTATATTTAAATATTGGGATACGACACAAATAACATAGGGTTTTTTTATTAAGCCCGAAATATCGAACCCAAAGGAGAAATACAAACTCTTAAGAAGAAATTAGATAACAAACTCTATTTTGAAAGAGAGCCTTACTCAAACTATAAATATTATGGTAGGAATGAAAGTTTGATTCTTTTTTGTAATTTTGATAATTGAAAATAAAGTAAACAACTCACTAAATTTAACTAGATTTTTGTAAGATGAAAGCAATAAAAATGAAATATTTTTTTTCTTATCATGAATCAGTAACAAGTATAAAAATTTTGTTGTGAAATTATTTATATTGTGTTATGCTAAATAGGAGTAATATTATTTTTTACACTTACTATAGATGATATAAAGAACATTAGCTAATCTAAAGTTTGAATAAGCCTAAAGACAGGCTAGGTAGGGAAGATACTAGCTCTCACTCTGAATTTCCCTCTTCTCCCTTCATTTGGGGGCTAACTTCTCGGATCAAGACCTATGAAAATAGAGCAAATTGAGGGCTTTAGAGTGTCACTCTAAAGGCCTATAACTCTACATTCTTCAAAGTTTATTTCCTTATTTATTTGAACTCAACTATATGAATTACATTCTCATCCACACAATCTCATGTGATTCTATCATTAGTTGACTGAGACAATACCATCATGGATCTTAGGAGTTCTCATAGGAAATTTTAACATCTCAATTGGCCAAATCAAGAAGTAAATGAAGTATAAGGATTAAATCATCACAACTTATTCTAGCATTATAGATCAATACTTCACACAACTTCCATCCAACACTTAATTACTTATCATTTTAAGGAAAAAGATACAGAAAACTACTCAGAGTTCATGGAGAATACATAACAATGAGTAGGTTTAGAAGTAGAAATCATATTAAACACAAGAAGAATAAATTAAAACTAAATGCAGTCACAAAAATAAAAACTTATCTCAAATTCCTCTCCACCAAACTCTTGAAGTTCCTTTGAATCTCTTCATTTCTCTTACAATCCTCCCTAGGTCAAGTCGCCCAATCTTAGTGGGTTAAAATCTCTCTATCTCACTAACAAATTACAATGGATTCTTACTTAGAACTATCTAATCACTTTCTTTTTCACTAGGTATGATAAAAGCGAAAAGAAGCTCTAAATAAAATCTTACAGCATTTTACTTTCTACTCTCTAAAAATGTCCTAAGTCTTCTATCTCTCTATCTGTCACTCTCTTTATATTTATACATCTCTTCAATATGTGTCTAAATTCAATGAATCTTCCAGGAGTTGCCTCATTCCATGAGCCATTTCAGTGTATTTTTGTGCCCATTAACTGTAATCCACATTTTCACTAAGAGTTGCTTCAAACACCCTTTCCAAATTCATCCAAAATTCCTTGAATTTTCATCATTAACTACCTAACATGTAAGTGCAAAGTCTTCGGCACTTAGGCCCAACCTTCTTTGTCTTCTGGCGCTTAAGTGTCAATCCTGGGCCCTTAGGCGCCACAACTCATTTTCACACCTTCTTCTTTTTTGCTCTAAATTTACGCATTTTCACTCCTTTCACCATGTTTCATCCCTTTAATTGCACCTGAAAAAAAAACACACAAATATCTTCCATTAAAGCGCAATATCCTCAATTCAGGAGGGGCACCTTAACTTTTGCATCCTCGACATGTGAGGAAAAGATCTCATTATCATGAGATGTGGAGATCATCATGCATGAAGTGTTGGTGATTCTTGCATCGCCTGGCCTTTTGACATATCTTAAGAAAGATTTATATCCTAAGGGTCTATTCTACCATATATTCTTGCTTAATTTTCCTTGATAAACTCGCCACTTTTCAGGAAGTAAACCATCATAAAAAAGCTTAGAAATGAGAAACAAACAATAATAAGAGAGACATATTGACGTGGAAAAACTTATTGGAATATAAGTCGGTCGTACAGTGCAAGTGCATGTATTAAGTATTAATTTGGTTCAAGAGTACCACATATTGATCCCATAGAGAAAGTGAACTATTCATTGTTTATTTCAATTACAATGGATTCTCATGTCATGACTTTCACGTATTGAGCCTACCAGCCCAGGCTAGAACTTCAAGGATTGCAACCCCGGAGCTATTGTGACTTGTAGATGCTCTAATACTTGGGAGAGGCTCGAGAGGACTTACCTCGGAGTGCTAGATGCCCGCAGTAGGCTTTCTAGTGAGAGGGGATCACTACACAATAAGAAGCTTGAGGGATCTGTACGATAGACATGAGCAAAGACAAGACATGTATGATGTTGTTTGATGTCCTTATTATAAGGACATTATCTTTGATGTAATATTGGACATCTTTGATATTAGGATATTATCAATGATGTATCTTGGACATCTCTTTTGTAAGAAGAATGGGGTAGATAACCTTTTGCTATAATTGGTTTTCTTCCACTAACAACTTTCTTTTCATGTACAAAAAGGCCGAAGCGGACATCCGTAGACAAAAAACTGACAGTAACTAAAAACAAAGGGGAAAAAATCTCGCAAAATGACATCTGACAACTACGCCAACTAAAACAACCTATAGGCAAGGTGTAAATTCCTCCAGGTGGCCTATACCCAATAGATAAGTCAATTTCTGCAAATCAAAATTCAACTACATAATCAACTAAAACAAATCATTAGCAAGGTGTAAGTTCCCTTGGGTGGTCTATACCCACCAAACTATAAGAATTCATAACAATTCTTAACCAACCCATTTTTGTGCTACTTTCACACAGCTTCCCCCTTCACAAGTAGTATCTACAACACTCTTGACATGGAATCTCGACTTTCCTCAAGCTTACCTGTCATCCTATTAAGAAGTCCAACGAAATTCCTCCTTAATGAAATAGGGACATGACATTTGACATCTTTGAGTATTATTATGAGAACTCATTTAATGGAATATGACATCCATTCTCCTTTGTTAGTAGGATCTACAACCCTCTTGACACTGAATCATGACTTTTATCCAGCTTACTTTTTCTCCTTTTAGTTAATCTATAAGTCTAATGAAATTTCTCCAAAATGAGACTGAGAAATGACATTTGATATATTCAAGAATTGGTATGAGATCTACTTCAATGAAAAATGGTATCCATTCTCCTTTGCTAGTAACATCTATAGCCCTACTGACACAAAAACATAGCTTTGCTCTAGCTTACTGGTTCTCCTTTTTGTTAAGATGTAAGTCCAACAACATTCATCCCTCATGAGAAAAAAACATGAAATTTGACATTTTCAAGAATTGGTATGAGACCTCCTTCAATGAAATATGGCATCCATTATCCTTTGCTAGTAGGATCTACAACCCTCCTGACACAAAATCACGACTTTCCTCTAGCTTACATGTTATCCACTTTGTAAGGATGTTTGTCCAATGAAATTCCTCTCTAATGTGATAGAGGTATGCCATTTGACATTTTTGAGAATTGGTATAAGACCTCTTTTAATTGAATCTGACATCTATTCTACTTTGCTAGTAGGATCTACAACCCTCCTCATATAGAATCACATTCCTTCCTAATGAAATAAAAAACATTCCTCTTGAATATTGGAAAGATCCTTTCACGGTTCTTTACACAGTTCTACCCTACGAGTTTCACAAGTGGATATAAGACCACCCCCACCCCCTTTATTGGATTATGGCATTCCCCTCCAAGCTATGTGACTCTCTTGGGCAACCAACATCCGAAGAATTCCCAACAAGAACTTCAACCCATATGTGACCCTTATCCATAACATTTCTGAATTATCAAAGTGCTCAGGGATTTGGCCGACTAGTTTGTTCAACACCAATATGTGCGGTGCACGTGTCTAGTTGACCACACATGTTGGGAGTTCGTTTGTTGACCTCAATTTTGTGAGGAATCACCTTGTACGTAACTCCTAGACCAAGGTTGTGCTCCTTTTTCAGGCTTCAAGAGGACAAGCCCAAGCTCTCAATCCTTGATTGAGTTTGTTTAGGGTTTGACCTGGTGATAGACCAAAGTTAAAGCCTCTGAACAAGACATGCCTTGGGTCACCCAAATAAACCCTAAATCCTAGGAGCCTTCCTATAGACCCTTGGAGCCACTTTGATCATGAAATTCACTTTGGGAGAAGGGTCTACCTAAATTGATCCCTAGCCTCATTAAAGGCCGCCCCAACCCCAACAAACCCTAAAAATCACTTTAAAACCTATCACACCCTTTTAATCCCAAAACTTGGTGACACCATGATTTGTTAAAACCAATTGGGCCAAGCCCAATTTTGGTTAAAACTTTTTTAATCGGCCACTTTGTCATCCAATTGAACTCCATCTAACATGGTCATGAAATCACACCATGTGGAGAGCCCAATTGGCACCATGGGGTCAACCTCCCATATATCACATGATTAATTAATAAATTATTTAATTGAGTGGATTATTAATTTTCCTTAGGGCCTAAATTATTTGACTAAACTCAATCCAAATAATTTAAACCCAAGAATCCTAAAATCTAACCCAAGCACATGTCATATGAATCCCATGACCCATTCTTCATGGATCATCCGATACATAAATCAACCCACCATGACATGTAGTTGATATGAAAAGACAAACCAAGATAAGTCCAAGCACTTAAGGAAAAGTTTGGCACCACTCACCATAGGGGAAGCCACATGGAACCTTGGCCATGGTTCCTTTGACCCACCCTTGGTGAGCCAAAGAAAGACTTGGGGAGGCTAAAAACGGACTAAATATGGTTTTAGCCACCCACCAAAAAGGTGTTCCAATCAAGCTAAGCTCCCTCCCATGCTTCCCTCTCCACCACTGATGCCACCATGACTATGGTGTGGAAAATTCTAAATCTCCTTCCCATTTCTCTGAAAATCCCCTGTGGAGCAGGTCAACCTTTCCAATGCCATGCCAAGCTCCCTCAAACCTTTCAATAGCTATATAAGGAGGGAAACCGAGCACCTTGCATACACATTAAGCTCCCTAAACAACCCTTAAATCTTCTTGCTACCAACAAAAAAAGTGTTCTGCTAGACCTAGATAGTTGTTATCTACCATTCTCAAGCCTTCCACTCCACTACAAAACTCTATTTTTTTTACTCAAAACCAGGACCAATTTAGGCTCCAACATCAAGTTCCTTAAAACTCAAAATCAACTCTCCCACAAGATTCTCCAAGCCTAAAGACACTCTCCCCAATAAAAATTGAGCATTGTTATGGCCTCTAATCCATTCCAACACCAAACCATGGAACCCTTTGTTGTAGTTCATAGCTAGGACCAATTTCAGTTCAAATTGAAGTAAGTAAGAGGTTCATGACATCAAAACGAAGCAAGCCCAATCGAGGTCTCCCCTCTTGAAACAAGGTATGGATAAAAACCCTAAATATTGCTCTCAATATGGTTCTTTGTGAAGAAAACCAATAATGCATGTCCACATAGCTGTATAGATAGATTTCTCTTGACTAGATGAATGTGTAGGAACAAACCCTAAGTGATTTGGTTGAGAATTGAGTGAGATATTAGGGTTTGATTACAGACTATTTTCGGTTGACCATTTCGTAGGGACAATGAATGGATGTCGTCCATTTCCATGTATTAGAAACAAACGGCTGCGATGGGGTCGGAAAACGCAATCAGATAGAATGGGGGGAGCAAACCGTGAGACAGTGCAACAACCAAGTGGAAAGCGCATCCAATCACGTAGTGTCGCACGCCCATTAGAAAACTCCAAGGTTTGACTTAGTGCTAACGTGGTTAAGTGGATAATTTTGGATTTCTAAATTAAATAAATCCAAAAAACGCTTAGAAATCGCAAACAGTCATAACTTAATGTATAGAAAGAAAAAAAAATAATATAAAAATACCTCTGAACTCAATGAACAGTTAAAAAATTAATGAAAATAAAATTTAAAATAATTGAACCATATTTAATTTTTAATTAAATAAATACTTCAGAGAGTATTTTGATTATTAAAAGTAAAATATAAGCCCAAAAAATGTGAAAAGTTTAGGGATTCTTCTCTCCACCCTTGGAAACATTCTCTGTTCTTTCTAAGGTTAAGGGCTTCCCTAGTATCGAAATGATTAATTTTCTACCAAATTTGTAATTATTCTGAAAAGTAATTAAAGAAAATAAAAAATTTAAAATAAAAATAGAAATGGACTAGAAAATTTATGGCATTGAAATAAAATTTAAATTTCCACCCTTAAAGCCCTAAATTGAAAATTTGGTAAATTAAGGGTAAAATTATAAAATTAAAAATTTTTACAATTATGCAAAAATTGCCTTAAAATTCAAATTTAAAATACTTGAGGACCTAACATAGCAGGCGTCTTAAGATTTTGACACCATGGTTATTCCCCTAACCCTGAAAATACCCTTAATGGCTAAGGGTTAGCCTTATTTGAGCTTAGGCTTGAGTTAGGGCAAACTCAACTTAGACCTAGCCTATGCGGACTCACAATTGGACCCAATCCAATTGATATTGAGTCTATCTCTAATCAAACTTGATATAGCTCATTTTTAAATTGGGTCTGATCTAGGTCTAATCTAAATTAGACCTAAGCCGACTTGAACCCTACTAGGTTTAACCCAACCTAAATTTAGTCCAACCTAAAATAGCCTAAGTCAAACCCAATCTAGACTTAGTCCAATCCAATCTTAACTGGATCTAACCTAACTTAATATTAGTTTAACCCTAAACCTCTTAGGTCTAGGCCGCACTAGGCCTAAACCCTAAACTTTTAGGTCTAACCAACATTAGACTTAAATCAACCATAAGTATTTTAAGTCTAACCCAAATTAAAATAAAACCCTAACTTGAGCACTTTTAGTTTTAACCTAAATTAGACATAAACCTTAACTTAAATCCCTTTAGGTTTAATCTAAATTAGATCTAATCCTAAACCTGAGGTCAAACCCAAATTAAACCTAACCCAAAATATTATGTCAAACCTAAACTAGACCTAAACCCTAACTTAAGTCCCTTTTGGTCTAACCCATAAACCTTAGGTTTAACCCAAATGGGACCAAACCCTAAACCTTTTCTCTAACCCAAATTAGACCTAATCCAAAACCTCTTAGGTCTAAGCCTTATCAGACCTAAGCATAAACCCTATGTCCAATCAACTTAGACCTAGCTTCAACCACCTTTAAGTCTAACCCAAATTAGACCTAAATTTTAATTGAACTCATTAGGTCTAACTCACATTAGACGTAAAATCATGAACAAATCTTTGGTTTAACTTAACTTAGACCTAAAAGTCAACTATCTTAAGTCTAACCTACTTAGACTTAGTTCAATTTGAACTTTCTCTAGGTCTAGCCCAACCTTGACCTAACCTAAGTCTCACCTAACCTAAACTTAGTCAAAACTTCTCTTGGGCCTAACTGAGACCAAATTCAACTGAATCATGGTCAACCCAAACTAAATCAAATTAATCCAATTTAATTGATTCTCTAGGTCAACCCAACCTAATTTGGATTAATCCAATTCAATTAAACCACCCAGTCAACTTGACCTAACTCAAGTTAACCCAGTTCAACTATCCACCGAGTCAACCTGACCTAACCCGTGTTAACCCAATTCAACTAAAAAATCGGGTCAACCCGACCTAACTCAGGCAACGCAATTCAACTGAATCATCAGGTCAACCTAACGTAACTCAGATTAACCCAATTCAACTGAGTTAAGGAATCAATCTGACCAAAATTAAGTTAACCTAATTAAACTCAACTCACCAGGTCAACCCGTCCTAACTCGATTTAACCCAATTCAACTGAACCACCGAGTCAACCTAACATAACTCGAGTTAACTCAATTCAAATGATTCACTAGGTCAACCTGACCTAACTCAGGTTATGTGAATAAAAATTGATTCATCGGTTCAACTTGACCTAAGTCGGGTTAACCAAATTCAAATGAATATCAGGGTTAACCCGATCTAGCTCTAGTTAACCCAATTTAACAGAATCACTGGAACAACCTGACCTAACTCAGGTTAACTTAATTTAACCCATTCAAGGTGTTAATTTGATCTATCTTGGGTTAACCCAAATCAACCAATTCACTGGTTAAACCCGACCTAATTTGGGTTAACTCAATTGTACTAAATCACCGCGTCAATTTGACCTAATTTGGGTTAAACCAATTCAACTGATTCATAGTGACAACCCGATTTAACTCGAGTTAGCTCATTTTAACTAATTAACCGGATCAACTCGACCTAACTTGGGTTAACCTAATTCAACTGACTCACCAGGTGAAGTCGACTTAACTTGGGTGAAACCAATTCAACTGAATCACCGGGGAAACCAGATAACTCATATTAACCCAATTCAAAACTCACGAGGTCAACTCGACCTAACTCGGGTTGACTCAAGTCAACTATTCCCCATGTCAACCCGGCCTAACTCGGATCAACTTGACTTGAGACTCATCTTCAAGCTTAGCTTACGTCTCAAAACAAGTTTAATCAAGGATTAATTTAAGCCTAATCCAACTCAGACATAAAAAACAACTCAATTCAAAATTAACCTAGACTTCATACAAGTTTAATTTAACTTAGAGTTGATTCAACCCATGTAGTTTAACTTAGACCAGTTAGGTTTAACCTGGTATGGTCCCAAGTTAACCCGACTTGATTTAACTTGGCTTTCCTCAAGCTAATATGAACCAAGTAAGTCTAGTTTGACCCTACTCAAAGTAAGCCAAGCTGGGCCAAACCTATTTAACTTTGGTTGACCTAAGCAAGTTTGAAGATAATTCAAGAGAAAAACAACCTAAATAAGGTTAAATCAGATTACCTAGAGACTCTTTTCGGATCAGTCCAACTTGAGCAAATCCAGATTCAACTTAACTTAGAAAGGAGGCTAAGGAGTGCTAGTCTTCTTGCAAGAGAAAGAAACCACACTTAAACTTAGTCAAGCGGCAATGTTGGGCCAAGGTACAAACCAACATAAAAGAAATGAAATAAAATTCACCTTATTAACCGCTAAAACTTCAACTTCAACCCAAAAATACAACTTGTTTTGAGAAGTTATTTTAAAGGAGGTAACCCATTACTGCCAACAAAATACATTATAATCACTCTTAACTAATCAAAACATAAACCCCAGTGACCTCAGAATGACGGAACCATGAGATCTTGATAGAGTCATTCTAAACAATACAAGTAGAACATAAAATGACAAAATAAAAAAAAATTAATCGGCTAATAAGTGTTAAGCAACCTAAAGTTTTCAACCCCTAAAATCCAAAAAAAGGCATCAAAACTTAAATGAAATCTTAATGAACAATGATCACCAAACACAACTTGAACCCCGATACTTAGGTCTACGAGGATCTCTTGGACGACTCAACCCATGGTTACTAATAGAAATCTTCCATTAGGAGAAGGTTTGAACGCCACTCAGACTAAGTAGACCAAGGAACCCGATAACCCCAGGACGATGGAAAGCTATGGGCATCTTGATCTAGTTTCCCTAAGTAATAAACAACAACCAACCAATAAAATTGAAACATATTTCATGCTAACTTAATTTTGCAAGGCTGCTAAAGTCAAAATGCAGTAGTCGCTCTAGATTTACTTTGTATGTTATTAGGGTGTGCTAACTTTATTTTATAGGCATGAGCATTCAAAACCCAAAGCAAAATGATGAACCCCAACTAAACTATTGATAATAAAACAAAACATTAGGATAGTCCAAGATCTAAACAAGATTCTTCAGAACCTTCAGGAATCCACTACCCATAAGATAGGACATTGAAATTCCTTTCATTAATAATGACAATCAATTTTTTTTAGGAAGTTTTACAAACTTAATTGGGAGTTTTCTTAAGCAACCTTAGTTTCTTAGAATGTAAATAACTATAAGGGCTTACTCTTATAGGAAGAAACGAGTACAATAACCTGAATATCTGATTCTAGGTTTGCTTTTGTGAGGTCTTCTTCTTGAGTATGCCTCTGAAGTGTCTTAAGCTGATATTACCTGGGGCATACACTTTGGAGCCATCTACATAAAGTCCACCTCACAAAAGTCTCCCCACATGCTCTTTTTGCTTGTTCCCGTCATTGTATGTTTTAGACCTCAGATCTCTTCTCTCTTTAGATTATCCACAAGATTATAGAGAGTTATTTGGAGTGAGAGACTATACAACATAAGACAAACTGATGAATCCATGAAAATGACATAAAAATAGTAGAGCAACGGTGGTGGCAATCAACCATATCACTGACACATACTTTGATGCACATGCCTCCATGTGTGCACAACACTGACAATTATGCTCGAGTACACATGTGCAAGTGTGAATTCTACTAGTGCAAGCACATGTAGAGGTTTGTGAATTATTTGATACATGTGTGAAAGTGCACCTATGTGTGTATGAGTTTAGCCTCATGTGCACATGCATTCTTGGAAAGATCCAGGCCTAAGCTGAGAAGTTTTTAGATTTTTGGTGATGTTTTGCATTATTCATATATGTACAATTTAAACCCACTACTAGTATAAATTTTGATAGGTGCAAGTGAGAAGTGCTCTAATAGAAATAGAGAATGACCCACTTCTAAACCAACCAATAAGATGAATTGCAAGTGGAATTAGTTAAAAAAGTATTTTAGGATTTTTAGTGGAACAATGTGAGAGACTTATGTGCTTATTTTGGTTTGCCTCGTGATGAACTCATTTTTAGTCAACTTTTTCTTTCTTGGTTCATATCTAATTCCATATAAATTTGGGGACCCATTCTAGTGTCACCAGGTTGCTTGATTGTGCTTGTGTCAACCTAGACTTGGCCTTCATTTGAGCTAAAAATAGAAATTAACTGCATTTAATTATAAATCTAATTTTCACTTGAGTGAAACAAAAATTAATCTAACTCAAGCAGCTTAATTAAAAACTAAAATTGAACCAAAATTCACCTTAATTCAAATGGATTGTAAATATATCCTAACCTCTTAAAATCATCATAATACCTGGAATTTCATGTTGTAAACTACATGATCATTAATTGATGAGGAATATTTTTAAATATCTTGCTTCTTATTTTTTCATTTAATTTGTTGGTGAAATTTTCATTCAATTTAGAGTTTTCTTGAAAAGTTATGAGGGTTTTATTGTGTAAGCATATATTTATATAATTATAAGTTTCAACTTAAACCATTTCATCTTAAGGTGAAAGTTACTTATTATACTTTATTTTGTTTTGACCAATGATTTGAATTTGTAGTTTGAGATTTCAAGTCTTGATGATTTCATTTCTTAAGTTTAATAATAGGAATAATACATTTGTAATTTTGAGAAAAAATTACAAATAAGCCAACATTCACTTATAGATATTTGGATTTTATTATTTAATTATTGTTTAACTTTTCATTAAAGGCTTAAGGTTAGTTTTGATAGGTTTTAAGTTGATGGCATTGATTTGTAAGATTTGGAAGAAAATAACTTTATATTTGTCATTTTATAAAATTACAAATAAGTCCTTAATCGTTTTTCATTATTCCAATTTTATTAAGTTTTTATTGCTTTTCCGATATATGATCACTTAAGTTCAAGTTTACAAATTATAATTGTGAAACATTTTGAAAGAATCAATCAATTAACATGATGACCTAGCTTTCCGAATTGACTTGGCTAAGTGTCCTAAGAGTCTAGTCTTATAATGAAAAAATTATTACATTCGGAGTCTGGACACATGTTGCATCCAGAGATCCATTGAAAGGAGAAGAGAAGAAAAAAGAAAAAGACCTCTGGTGGATCGCAATCATTGTCCGGACACAGCTTACGTCTGGACTTAGGACTTGATTTTTTTTTTCTCGCAATGACTGGAAATTCTACCGATGTAGGGCCCATTTAGGGTGGTAGTTTTTGTGTGGCACAGTTTGGGCCCTCGAATCTCGGTCATTTGGGGTGGAATTTTGATCGCAATGGCTATGCCATTTAGTAAACCATGGGCAAAGGGTTCGACCCCAAGACCCACATTTCTTTTCATATCTTTTACGTCCTTGCCCCTCGTTTTGACTCTAATTTTATCTTTTGCACTTTCTTTCACCGTGCAGCTTTTTCTTCCTATGCCCTAACCCGCAGTTCCGGACACCATCTTCTTTTGGTATCCTCTTACCCTATATTCTTTTTGAGACATTTTTGTTTATTGTGGATCTACTCGGTATGGATTTGGTTGTGTTTTCTTTTGTGCTTCTATTTGGTGGTGATAACATAGCTACTAAAATTCAGTATTGATACCTCTTGGGACAATCAATGAAAAAATACTGAAAGAAAAGGCACAGATCATCCTTATCATTGTCATTATGCTTACTATTATGATACATGTATAGTTGTGGTCTGTTTGAGCATGCTCATGCACACTGAATTGCAAATGTTATGCTAAGAGAAGTTATTTTCCTCAGAAACACAAAATCTATGGAGTGAGGCATCACATCAAATAGGCGAAGAAAATTCTATGATACAATATTAGGCTTTGCTACTGAAATTCATTACTGATATGGTGCATTCAATGAAAAAATATTGTAAGAAAAGTAAAAGGAACATCTTTGGCAACATCTCTATGCTCAATGCTAGGAGACATGTGTACTTCTGGTCTGTTGGAGCATGCTCATGCAAAAAAATTTCAAATGTTATGCTAATTTTTTTTTCTCACACAAACACACCATCTGAAGTGAGGCATTCCATCAGATTTGTCCAAAAATTTTTTGTGATAGAATATTATGCATTCCTAAGAAAATTCAGTACTGATACCCCTAAGGGCATATAATGAAAATAATTTGTAAGAAAGGGCACAAACCATCTTTGACAACATCTTTTTGCTCACTGCTAGGAGACATGTATAATTATGGTATCTAAAAACTTATGCTAAGAAAAGCATTTTTTTATCGCGCACACACACACACACACACACACTATCTGAAGTGAGACATTGCATCAGATAGCCCCAAAAAATTTCTGTGATAGAATATTACACATTGCTACTAAAATTCAGTATTGACACCCTATGGGCCAGATAATGAAAAGAATTTGCAAGGAAGGGAACAGATCATCTATGCTGTCATCTTTATGCTCACTGCTAGGAGATATTTATAGTTGTGGTATGCTTGAGCATGCTCATGAAAACAAAATTGCAATTGTTATGCTAAGAAAAGTTATTTTCCTCACACATAAAAAATGTAATAAGCGAGGCATTGCATCACATAGGCTCAGAAAATTTTTATGATAGAATATAATACTTTACTACTAAAACTTATTACTCATATCCCTTGGGGCATTCAATGAAAAAATATTGTAAGAAAAGGCACAAATCATTTTTGTCATCGTTTTTATGCTCAATGCTAGGAGATATGTGTAGTTGTGGTCAGTTTGAGCATGCTCACGTAAACCAAATTGCAAATGTTATGAAAGGAAAGAAATTTTTCTCACAAATAAACACACTCTATTAAGTGAGGCATTGCATCAGATAGCCCCAAAAAATTTCCTTGATAGAGTATTATGCGTTGCTACTGAAATTTAATACTGATACCCTTGAGACATATAATTAAAAAAAAATGTAAGAAAGGGCACAAACCATCTTTGCCATCATCTTTATGCTCCTTCTGGGAGACATGTATAGTTCTGGTATGTTTAAGCATGCTCATTCAAACTTAATCTGAAAACTGATGCTAAGAAAAGCACTTTTTATCACACATACACTCTCTGAAGTGAGGCATTGCATCAGAAAGCCCTAGCAAATTTTTGTGATAAAATATTATGCATGGCTATTGAAATTCGGTTTGATACCCCTTGGGGAATATAATTAAAAAAAATTGTAATAAATGACACTGACTATCTTTGTCATCATCTTTATGCTCATTGCTAGAAGGCATGTAAGGTTTTGGTATGTTTAGGCATGCTCATTCAAACCTAATATGAAAATTTATGTTAAGAAAAGCATTTTTTATCACACACACATACTCTCTGAAGTGAGGAATTATATTAGATATCCCTAGAAAATTTTAGTGATAAAATATTATGCATTGCTACTAAAATTCTGTACTTACATCCATTGGGGCATTTAATGAAAAAATATTATAAGAAAAGGCACATATCATCTCTTTATGCTCACTGCTAGGAGACATGTGTAGTTGTGGTCTATTTTGGCATGCTCATGCACACCAATTCCAAATGTTATGATAAGAAAAGTATTTTTTTCCCCCACACACACACCATCTAAAGTGAGGTGTTGCATCGTATAGGCCTATAAAATATATGTGATGGAATTTTATGCATAACTACCAGATGGCTTCAGCATGCTCATGCAAAACCAATGTAAGAAAATATGCTAAAAATAAATTCTTTTTTTATGTATGTTTGTTTTTTCTATCATAATAATAAAATGACTAATAACAAATAGGCAGGTGTGCCCGTACAGTAGGGCAAAGAAACCAAAATAGTCTTCTATGACCTTTGCCTCATCAAAATTGATATGGGATATAGGCTCACTACATATTTCAACAAGGAAATGTGGCAACATATTATAAAAAAATTTAAGGAGAGTATAGGCAGAGAGTATGACAGGATACTATTGAAGAACAAATGAGTTCAACTCATGAAAGATTGGAAATTTTGGAAAGATATGAAATGATGATCTACGGGCTTGGGTTGGGATCTGGTGAAGTGAACCAATGATGCTCTGGAGGAGTGACGGACAAAAAGACTTGAGGTTAAGAATTTTTTCATATCCTCTAATTTGGTCAATTTCATTTTTATTTTCCAAATGAAGTGTATGTTATGATTTTGTAAGTAATGCCAGCTGCAAAAAAGTTAAAACTTTATGGACTTGCATGAGCTGGAGAAGTTGACCGGATGTTTGGGGGTGCCATTGCTACATGCAAATATGCATGCGCGCCTAATGAGACAGTGTTTTGTGGCACCGTAGAGAGCTTAGTAGCCATCCTATTAGGTGATTCAACTGCAGTACCCAACCCAGAAATCCATGAATTCGAGTACACCTACCATTATAAGTGTTCGTGAGTAGAGAGTAAAATGAAAGGTGTAGTTGCTTTCAACAGAAATCAAATATTAAAGTTGGTAGCTTCTTTCAATGCTAAACTGCATACAGTATAGGCACATTCAATTGAGCAGGTCATTTAAATTTTGAATGGAGAAAAGGAAAATTTTGAGGATTTGCCTCTATAGTTACTTGTGATAGAGATGCTTGAAAATCTCACATGTAGAAATTTTTTTGCGAACCTAAGATAAAAGGGTGGTGTATCTATGACATTTTTGTGATCGGAGGGACATTTGAGACAGTTTTTTTATTTTCTAGTATTTTGGACACATTTATTTATATATTTTATTATGTTATGGTTTGGTTCCTTCAACCTCTTCGAACTTTGCTAAATAATATCAAAAATCCTCATTATTCAGATATCACAACTGATTGAGTCATGGTTTATTCATAATTTATTATTTTTTTGTGTAAACTAGTACGACATTCTCTTGCATGGATTCAACCAAAGAAAGACAGAGAAGGAGAGCTTCAACAATCTACTTGCTCTATGAATATTACAACATGTACATTGATCAAGCTCCATGCCTGACATTGTCATATATTAGGGACAAATGGGTTAGGGAATTGCTTGTTGGACACCCATTGAGATTCAACAACATGTTCTGCACAATATAGAAGATATTTAATGATTTTTTGGCAGAACTTAGCAAACATCAAGGACGACTCCATGAGAGGTATTGGTGATATCTCTCTATATATTATCACAGAATGAGTCAATGTGAGGAGCAATGAAATGATTTCAACACTCCTCTGAGACGATTATTAGATACATCTCGGTGGGTTTGAATGCACGTGTGAACCTTTCTACTGAAGTCATCAAACCAACGGCTCCTATGTTTGGACGGCCTCCTACCAAGATTTCACGCGATGCATGGTTCATGTCGTTCTTTAAGGTAACATTTCTAATTCATTGCATTCAATTTTAAATATGCATGTCATACATTACAAACTCATTCTTATTTGAGTAGGATTGTATTGAAACAATTTATGGAACCTACGTTGATGCACGGGTTCTAAATAATGAGAAAATCACATTCATCAGATGTTGCGGGGCCCTTACGAAGAGTGTCATGGATGTTTGTGATTTCAACATGTGAGGGTAATACACATGATAGTAGAATTTTTAAGGCTGCAATGCAGAATACCCATTACGACTTTCCACATCCTCCTTAAGGCATTCTCGAGCCTCAAATACTCTGGTGGTTCACTTTAACCTTAATATTAATTACACAATATATTTCAGACAAATATTATTTGGTGGATGTTGGATATTCGTTGCATCGAGGGTATTTCATGCCCTTTTCTGATACGAGATATCACATTTCTACTTTTGAGCGAGCCAACAATCTTACACATGAAAAAAATGAGCTATTTAATAAAAGAAATTCCTCCTTACGCAATGTCATCGAGAGGACTTTCAGTGTTTGGAAAAAGAAATGAGTTATATTCTTTGATATGCCATCTTACCAGCCTCCTAAATAGGTCCAGATTGTGATTGCCACGATGAATCTGCACAATTATATTTGGTGTCATCCTTCCACCAACGACAATGATTTTCTTTGGGTCAATGAGAATTAGGAGCATGCACCTGCTAAAGAATTTGAGTACCACCTCATGCATTCCATGTCACGAGTTGAGAATGAACCTTCCATTACATGTACTAAAGTTGGGGAGGGTGCAAGCGAAATGACATAGCTAAGGGAACATATTACTAATGCGTTAGTAGGAGTTTGATTGGATTATTTGTAAATTATTCAGTACTATGTGTAATTTATATCCTTTGTCAAAAAAAATTTAAAATTCTTATTGGATAGTGACCATTCAGTGTTATATTTCTTTTAGTCAAAGTAATTTTTACTTCACATTTTATATCGTTGGTTTGAAATTTTTACCCTATTTGTAAGTGTAATTTTTTAATTACTTTTTTTAGCCAAATTAATTCCTGTCATCACTAATGCATTGTCTTTTGTAGCATTCAGAAAAGATAAGCTCAGAGATTTTAGGGACATCTCGACAATTGCTCTGTCACTGCAAACTACAGACTTCCCTATCGACATCACGTCGGGCCCGTAGCTACGGGAGAAAGTTCTTCAAGTGCCCGCAGAGCATTGTACAGAAGTGCGACTTCTTCTGGTTGATAGACAGTCAGGTGAATTCCACTCCTACAGTGATCGGGAATGGATAACATCATTGGAGAATAGTGTAGCACCGGACGTACACCGTCTGCATGCTAAAAATAATATAATCATTATATTAATTGTAATTTTAAAATTTTTTGTTTTTTTTATTCTTTTTTTGTTCTCTTGGTACTCACTGTTAAGTGAGATATGCATTCAAATTTTTGTACTCTTCTGAATTGAATTTTCTTTTATGAATTATCAAATATATGACTGTGACAGTTCTCTTACAAATAACATTACTAAGTTGGGTCAGAATGATCATTTGTCTAGAAACAATTGCCACACATTTGTTTTCAAAAAACTGAAATAAGCAGCTAGTCATTTTCCTCACACCAGCTGCAACTGCCTCAAACAAACCCTTAATGTGAGAGCCTAAATCAATAGGCCTAAGGAGCTGGTTTGTTGAACTGATTTATGAAGCTAGTACCATCTAAGCCCATTTTATTGGCTTGGGAGGATATCCAAACGTCTGATTTTAGCTAAAAAACCGGGTTGTGCGTCGACTAACACAGAATATATATATATATATATATATATATATATATATATNTATATATATATATATATATATATATATATAAACCGGAACACGAATATTGTGTTCAGTTGCTCACGAAAGTATTTTTTTAACTAAAATATCTTTCATGCCTTCTTTTTGTGGGACCACATATGACCAATCTTTTGCCCTCCTAGGCTTTGGTCAGGAAACCCACTCTAACCACCGCTGTTCCGCGAACGTCACATCTAATGCATGGGCTTGAAATATGGAAACAAACCCCTTCCCCACCACTCCCTGCGCACCCGCAAAAACGAACTTTATATAAAGACCATTTGCTTATGTCCATTCCCAAACCTCTTTTGCAGCATACGAGAGAAAAAGAACTTCAGAAAAGCAATTTCTTCTAAATGGGCTCTGATCACTCCGGCATCAACAAGTGCTTGTTGCAAAGCGAGGCTCTACAGAAGGTTTGCATTTTATTTTCTCTTTGAGTTTTCTTCAGCCACAACTCATTGATAGACATGTCATATCTTTTGCTGTAGTACATTTTTGAGACGAATGTCTATCCAAGAGAGCATAAGCTACTCAAGGAATTGAGAGAAGAAACAGAAGCTAAGATTCCTGGCAGGCAAAGATGATTTTCATTTTGTCAATTTTTTTTTTCTATTTTTACTTATTTAAGCAGGGATTTCTTTGAAAAGAATGATTGATTCAGATTTATTATTGTCTTTATTAAATTAAATTTTGGGGAAGGCAGGGCTTTGATGAGTGTGCCACCTGATGAAGGGCAACTTCTTTCTATACTGATCAAGGTGATGAACGCCAAAAAAACCATAGAGCTTGGTGTTTTTACTGGCTACTCCCTCCTGACGACCGCATTGGCCTTACCCAAAGATGGAAAGGTGAAGTTCTTCTTCTTCTTTCTCAGTTTTTTTATTTTATGTCCTTCACTTAAGGAAATTTGTTAGAAGTTGACAAATAATCAAATAAAAAATCGTTTGAATTAGAAAATAATTTAATTTTGTCACAAGACAAAAGTCATGAATTTGGATACTCTCTTCTTTCTACGGCTGGAAGTGGTGATATATTTGTAGTGCTAAAAGTTTGTCGCATACATATGTAATAAATGTGGTGTATTTTTATTATTTGTCCTTATGTTGGGTCATTGATTTTGTCTTACTTGAGAAATTGAGAAAATGAATCAAGAGCTGTTGACCAGTTTTTTTTTTTCTTCTTTTTTCTTCTTGTTTTTTTTTTTTTCTTAAGATATATATTGTTGCCTTTGGGGCGGCAGTTTTNTTTTTTTTTTTTTTTTTTTTTTTGTTTTTTTACTTAAGATATATATTGTTGCCTTTGGGGCGGCGGTGCAGTGGCTACAATGCAGTTTTTTTACTGAGCAAAACTTTATTTTGTTTATATGTCTAAACAAACTGCAATTGAAAGCTTTGTTATACCCACTAGATCTAATTCTACGTTGGCCGATTGCTAGAAAGTTATAATCTGATTTTTTTTCAAAAATTAAAAAAATAAAAAAGTGTAATAGCCATCAGAGCATTTTAAACAACAGTTTCTTCTTCAAGAGCTTCTTGAAATTACTTAAGCTGCCACAAACAAACCTATAGTTATATAACCGTCCCCACTTAGTGGGATACAGACTTATTGTTGTTGTTATTGTATGTCATGTACTCATTAGCTACTAAATGTATCAGCTCATCATATATTTGCAGAATTACAGATGAAACAATTTCAAGTTGCTAACTCAAATATGTACTTAAAATATATTTTGAGCGAGTTATATAACTGAGCAACCAGGAGATTTTTAATCTTGATTCAGATAACGGCGATCGATATCGATAGATCATACTATGAGATAGGCTTACCTTTCATCCAGAAAGCTGGAGTGGAGAACAAGATTGAATTCATTGAGTCTGAAGCTCTTCCTGCCCTTGACAAATTGGTTGAGGAGGTAAAAATTTCTTTTCCTTAATTATAAACGGCTTAATATGAATTAACTATGGATTAAGCACCAAGTGGCTCTTTAATTTCAGATTTACTCTGCCCAACTAGATATATCTTTCTTTAATCTGTTTAGTTTCATTAATGAAAAACATTAGTAATATAATCTGTAAAATTTATTTACATGTCTAAAAAATCATCCTCTTGACTAACAGCAGGAACACGGACTATTTGTTGAACTTGTTTAATGTTTACATTGTTATGATTCAAGCCCGCTTGAGATTGAAACCGGCTTCCGTTTCTGACTAAGAAAACTGCAGGCAAAGGAAGATGATCTATTTGATTTTGCATTTGTGGATGCTGACAAGATTAACTACCACAAATACCATGAAAGGTTGCTGAAGCTCGTCAAAGTTAATGGTCTGATTCTGTATGATAACACGCTCTGGTTCGGAACCGTTACCGGCTCACCGGACCCGAAGTATCCAGAATGGATCAACCATAGCCTGGAGAGCGTCATCCGGCTAAACAAGGAGCTGGCGGCTGATCCGAGGGTTGAGCTGGCGCAGGTCTGCATTGGTGATGGACTCACAATTTGCCGGCGCCTAGGTTGAGCTAATGTTAGGGGAAATGAAAGTGCGGCATTTATTGCTTGTTGATTTGTTGTTGTCTTTTCGTAGTCTGGAGAATAACTGATGAAAATTTACATCAGGTGTCCACTAACAGGGGCTTACGTGGCGATTTGGGCCCACGAACATACACGGTTCGGGCCCGGGTTGTCACATGGCAACCTATTATTGGACTCTTGATGCAAATTTGCATCAGATGTTCTGATACAATAATTTTTCCCAATAACGTTTGCTTGCTTTAATAACAGTTCACAACATTGGTGTTGTTGATGACTTGTGTTGGTCTACATGTTATCTTTTGCCTAAGGGGTTGTTTGCTTGATGCCAGTTACAACTAATGTGCTCTATGATTTCAGTTAATGATAAATGATGCAGTGTTTATTTCCTTATATTTTGTGTTAGAAACATGGCAGTATAAGATGAATGATGTTGTCAATTTTCTTCGTAGTCTACCGTCTAATGATGAATGCTGTCAGATTTACTCTGAAAGTTATTATTGCAAGGTCAGCGGTTAGACAGCTAATTTGTTTTAAAGCTTTTAATGCAAATGAATATAGTAGGCTTTATTACTTCAAATTATAGCAAAGAGCAGATTGAAGGATTTTTTTTTGATTGAGGTCCATTTGTGAGAGTTAAGGTTTTTAGAAAGTTGATTGCGAAAGCAATTTATTTTCTTAAAATAACTACCAAAAAAACTTATTTTTTAAAGTCGTGAGAATTATAATAACTTTTGTCCCCACAACACACACACACACACTCAAGCACACACTGTATAGTCGGCAGCTAAATGAGTGCACTTCTTTACTCTTGCAGAAGTTTGGAATATTGAGATATCTGGTGGGAAGAATTTCATATGAAGTTCAAAATTGTAGAGTAAATAGAATCATTGATTTAGTTTATTTTCAATGTATTTTAAATATATTGAATTTTGATGAATTTCAAAACTACAATTTGATGTAAAGTACTCTTGTATGTTACTGGTTTTGTCAACTAGCTGCTATCGCCCACTTGCAACCATCATCGACTATCGCCGCCCACTTCCTAAAGCCCCATTGGGCAACTGTCCTTTAGCTCTCATTGGCCACCACCTCCTTGCTAGTAGTGTCATAATGTTAGGCTGCTTATTGTCGTTGCTTCCCTTTGCCAACCACCCATCGCCGCCAGCCACAAGCTGCCATCTTTTGCCTACCCACCCCGAGCAGCAAACAGTCATTTTCGTTTGTTAGCCACCTATTGTCGCTGGCTGCCGCCACTCCTTTCTGGTCGCTGCCACTAGTCTTCTACACGCCTGTCCCCTAGTCTGCTGCCAACTATCTGCCCGCTTACTTTCTGTTCATTAAAGACATCATATTTTACATTATTTTCATTTTATTTCAAATCAAATAAAAATATAAAATGTTACATTTATTTTACACTAAAATAAATAAGGTTAAAATACGATAAAATGTCTTTATATTATATATTTATATTATACTATTTTTCAATAGAACAAATAGCTTGACAAGTAAAAATTTGTAAAAAACAACTACTTTTTAAACAAAAAAAAAAAAAAAGGTATTTTAAATTTTATTGAACGACATTTAATAATGTATGAATAATATTTTAATTATTTTTTTGTGTGTGATTAGTCCTGCTATAGTATTATCGAAATTCATGCCTTGATTATAGTAATTATAATTGGCTTCAAAATGGTGAGCACCCAAGTCACAATCAACTCTTTTGGAGAAAAAACATGAAATTTTTTGAAACAAGAGCAAGTTAGTACCGAAGCCTCAATTACTAGACAAATATGGAGCAAAAACTCTTTTTTTAGGAGACTTTCAAATTTTGGTAAATGCCACAAACCTTCATGTTGCATTTTCTCCTCGGGCTATGTTGTGCTGGCGCACAGTAATTCACGTTAGATATGAAAGTGACAACTCGATTAGGGTTTTTTTTTTTGTTCACCGCTCCTCCCATTTCTCCTTTCTTTCTTCATCCCTAATCTTTAATTTTATTGCTATTTTTTAGCTTTTTCCGGCGGAGGGGCAGGCTTCGCCCCTCTGTCCCACGCACAATGGCCAACTTTCCTCCCTTTCCCACTTCCTTGTCTGGTTCTATTTTGGGCCTTACCTCTTCTCTCAACTGGAAGGTCTTTATAGCTTCTCATCTTCCTAGTTCTAGGATTTTTAATCTCTTATATGTTCCACCTCCAGAAGACAAAATTTTTTATTCTGTGGAAAAAATGGTAGGGGGATCCAAACAATGAAGTTTGGTGCTGGTTGCGTATGCTATTGGCAAGTGACCGTTCTACAGTAATCTTCTGCCAAGCATCTCTAAATTCAGGAATCTGAAAAAAGGAACGGTTGATCTTGTCCTAGTATCCAAAGTTTTTTTTTATTTAATTTTAACTTCGTGGAAGATTATGCTATGGTCTTAGAGGGAGGCCCCAATTTTTGAATGACAAACCTTTTATTTTTTTAAAAACGGTTCTTCCATTTCAGCTTATTAAAGAAGATTTCTTTGAAATTTCAATTTAGTTTAAACTTCCTTTTCCTTCTAGTCCGAATAACAAAGTTTAAAAATTTTGAGCAAAATCGATATTTCGTTAGCTGTAGAACCCCTTACTTCTAATGTTTCACGACTTACATTTGCTAGAGTCAACATGCAAATTCATACAAAATCTTCTCTACTTCATTCTATAAATATTTCAATTAAAGGCAACTATATTACACCTCCAGTCATATATGAATGAAAACCTGTCTCGTGAATAACATAAAATACATTAGCTCACAAAAATTCCTCTTTTCCCAAGTCACCTTTATACAGACCTCCCTCTATCTTAATTCTCTATAAAAGGAGTCGCTCTAGAATGAACTCCAAAAATCCTCCCTCTAGAAGCCACAACTCCAATAGAGCTTTTCCTTTTCCCCTTATCCCTTTTCCTAACGCTCTCCATCCTTCTATCCCTCTCACCTCTATATCAGCACCAGATCTTAATGGCTTGCCCACCATAACATACAATAGCAATTCTTCTGCTTCTTTTTCCCGAAAAAAGATTCTCTTCTTGATTCTCTACCAGCGAACACCTCCTCTGAGCACGCAATATTATTTAATGGGGCACACCTATTTTTAAAGGCAATCAAACCCCAACCTCATCCTCCTTTTTCTAATAATCTAACAACCTAACCCATTCCCATACAAATATTCCTTCTTCTTAATTCTTCTTTCCCCTAAAACTCACTTAGATTAAGAAATNTGATCTAATTATTCTTCTTGCCTGTGTTTCAACTCTTTCATTAAGTTGCTTTAAATGACATTCACTCAGATAACTTATTACATCCATCTTGTAACATTCATCATCTTTACCTTATGTAGGATACTTCATCAATTTTAAAATATTAAAAGTAACTATTTGATTATTGACGTGCATAGCAAATTTCCCCTTCTGCACATATATAGTTACTCTTCCTGTAGCTAGGAAAGGTCACCCGAAAATGATAGGCATCTCTTTATCCTCCTCCATATCTAGCAGAATGAAATCAATAAGAAAGATAAATTGATTCACTTTTACTAAAACATCTTCTATAACTCCCTTAGGATATATTATTGAACGATCTACTAACTGTAAAGTTATAGTAGTTAGTGATGTTTCTCCTAATCCCAGTCTTTTAAATATTGATAAAGTCATAAGGTTAATGCTTGCACTTAAATCACATAAAGCTTTCCCATAAAATCTGTCTCCTATGCACATTGAATTATGAAGCTACCAGGATCTTTTAGCTTTTAGAAAGCTTTTTCTAAATTATAGCACTGCACTCCTCACTAAGTGTGATAGTCTCGTTATCTTTGAACTTCTTTTTTCTGTTAAGAATATCTTTCATAAACTTCACATAGCTTGACATTTATTCTAAAGCTTCAGGAAATGAAATATTAATTGTAAGATTTTTAAAGATTTCCATAAATTTTGAAAATCATTTATCTAACTTTTGTTGACGAAGTCTCTGAGGAAATGGAGGTGGTGGTTTTTTCAAGTCAATTTCTAGTGGAGAAATAAATCTCTCTAAACCTTTTTGAGCGTCCTCTTTAGGCTCTTCAATTTCTTCTCTCTCTACTTCAATCTCTTTTTGAACTCTACCTTCCAACTGTCTTGCACTTCTATGTTGAACAACTTTTACTTGTTCTTCACTCTGGACTTTTGGATTTACCTCTATATTACTAGGAAGTGTTCTTTGAGATCTATTACTTAATTAATTTGTTATTTTTTCCCACTTTATTATCAATATTTCTAATTATAGTTCATTGACTTTGTAACTGATTTCCCATCTGTAACACCACTTCATCTATATAAAACTTTTTTCCTTAAATTGTGGATTATTGTTATAACCTGGAGGATAAGTAGGACTATAATTATTATTACCTTAGTTGTTCCAGTTTCTCAATGGGTTTACTAGGCAGTTTCCCTATTGTTGATTATTATCACACGAATTATTATTGTTCCAGTTAAAGTTAGGCTGGTTTTTCTAACCTAGGTTATGATAGTTTGAATATAGGTTATTTGTCTTATTATTTATGACATCCAAAGTTTCTAATGATTTTTTGGAATCTACCATTTTGCTTATTGAATTATCTATAATCATTGAAATTGTTTGAAAAAAATTCATTTAAAATTGGTCTAACTTTCTTGAAATTATAACAACTTAATTTGTTAATATTAAAAAAGCATCAGATTCAACAATATTGGCTACCTTCTTAGAATTTACCCTCTCAGAAGGCCATCGAAAATTATTAGAAGTAATCTCTTCAATTAAAGCATATCCATCATGAAATAGTTTTGACATCAATGAACTACCAACAACGACATCGATAATAGATCTTAGCGATCCAGCATATCCATTATGAAAAGTTTTAAATGATTAACCAATATCGTATAACATGGTGCAGACACTTTTTCAGAGTTATTTAAATTTTTCGCATGCTTCATAAAAAGATTCCCCTTCAAACTATCAAAATGATGTAATATCATTTTTAAGCTTCACAGTTTTTTTATGGTGAAAAATATTTAGTAAGAAATTTTTGCACTAAATCACCCCAAGTTTTGATAAATCTAGGCACTAACAAATTTAACCATATCTTAACCTTATTCCTAAGTGATAATGAAAAAATTCTAAGTCTAATAGTATCATCCAAAACACCATGATATTTAAATGTAGCACATAATTCTACAAAATTGACAAGATGTAAATTTGGATTTTTAGTTGGTGCTCCCCCAAACTGATTATTTGATACTATTTTAAGTTCAAATAAATTAACCACTACAATAGGTTTTTGAATACTACGATGAAGTTCATCTACTGTAGATATTGCATAATCTCTTAAAGGTGTAAATTCTTGATGAATTTCAGCATCTTGACTATTTTGGGTTGCCATTTCTTGAAATTTTTGAAATTTTTATGTATTTTTTATTAATTTTTAATTTTCTAATAGCTCTTTCCAATTCAGAATCGTAGCACACTAGTCTTTTAGAACATGAACTACACATACATTACTACGAAATAAAATAAAATCACACAAATAAGAACTTAGATAAAAACAACACTATGATAATTCAATAATAAATCTAAAAGTTTAAATAAGGCTTTCTAAAAATATAAATTTGTTTTCCTAAAAATTCCTTCAAATTTTACTAAATTTTTCTTTTTCTCCCTAGCAACGATGCCAAGAACTTGATCTCCTTTTCTTCTATTTATTTTTGCTTTTGACTCCACTGCTAAGAACTAGATATAAGTTTCCTAATAATAGAAGCCAAAAACATGATCCCTATCTGGTACGATAGTACTACAATGTATGTGTGGTCTGATTCTAGATTCTCTTTATTTATATTTATTTCTTTGCAATGATACCAAAACTTGGTGCGCTATTTTTTTATATTTAAATATTGGGATACTACACAAGTATACATATCATTATCAAGTAATGTAAGACTTTTGATTAAGCCCGAAAATATCAAACCCAAAGCAGAACTATAAACTCTTAAGAAGAAATTAGATAACAAACTCTATTTTGAAAGAGAGTCTCACTCAAACTATAGATATTATGGTAGGAATGAAAGTTTGATTCTTTTTTGTAATTTTGATAATTGAAAATAAAGTAAACAACTAACTAAATTTAACTAGATTTTTGTAAGATGAAAGAAATAAAAATAAAATATTTTTTTCTTATCATGAATTAATAACAAGTATATGAATTTTGTTGTGAAATTATTTATATTGGGTTGTGCCAAAAAGGAGCAATATTATTCTTTACCCTTACTAGAGATGCTATAAAGAACATTGGTTAATCTAAAGTTTGAATAATCCTAAAGACATGCTAGGTAGGGAAGATACTAGCTCTCATTCTAGAGTTCCCTCTTCTTCCTTCACTTCGGGGCTAACTTCTAGGATCAAGACCTAAGACAATAGACCAAATTGTGGGCTTTATACTGTCACTCTAAAGGCCTCTAACTCTACACCCTTCAAAGTTTATTTCCCTATTTATTTGCACTCAACAATATGAATTACATTCTCATCCACACAATCAAATGTGATTCTAACATTAGTTGACTAAGACAGTACCATCATGGATCTTAGGAGTTCTCACAACAAATTTTAACATCTCAATTGGCCAAATCAAGAAGTAAATGAAGTATAATGATTAAATCAGCAAAACTTATTCTAGCATTATAGATCAATACTTCCCAAAACTTCTATCCAACACTTATTACTTATCATTTTAAGGAAAAAGATACAGAAAACTACTCAGAGTTCATGAAGAAAACATAAAAATGAATAGGTTTAAAAGTAGAAATTGTATTAAACATAAGAAGAATAAATTAAAACCAAATGTAGTCACAAAAACAAAAAACTTTTCTCAAATTCCTCTCCACCAAACTCTTGAAGTTCCTCTGAATCTCTTCATTTCTCTTACAATCGTCCCTAGGCCAGATCACCCAACCTTAGAGGGTTAAAATCTCTCTATCTCACTCATAACTTACAATGGATTCTTACTTAGAACTATCTAATCACTTTCTTTTTCACTAGGAATGATAAAAGTGAAAAGAAGCTCTAAATAAAATCTTACGACACTTTACTTTCTACTCTCTAAAAATGTCCTAAGTATTCTATCTCTCTATCTTTCCCTCTCTTTATATCTATATATATCTTCAATATGTGTCCAAATTCAATGAATCCTCCAAGATTTGCCTCATTTCATGAGCCATTTCAGTGTATTTTCGTGACGATTAACTGTAATCTACGTTTTCACCAAGAGTTGCTTCAAACACCCCTTCAAAATTCATCCAAAATTCCTTGAATTTTCATCATTAACTACATGACACGTAAGTGCGAAGCTTCTGCACTTAGGCACGACCTTCTATGTCTCCTGACAGTCCTGGGCCCATAGGCGCCACAACTCATTTCCATACCTTCTTCATTTTTTATATAAATTTGATCATTTTTCACTCATTTCATCATATTTCATCACTTTAATTGCACTTAAAAGAAAAAGACACAAATACCTTCATTTAAAGCGCAATATCCTTAAATTCAGGAGGGGCGCCTTAAATTTTTCATCCTCGTCATGTGAGGAAAATATCTCATTATCATGAGATGTGGAGATCATCATGCATGAAGTGTTGGTGACTTACATCACTTGGCCTTTTGACATATCTTAAGCAAGATTTATATCCTAGGGGTCTATTCTACCATATATTCTTTCTTAATTTGCCTTGATAAACTCACCACCTTTCAGGAAGTAAACCATCATCCAAAAGCTTAGAAATGAGAAACAAACAATAATAAAAGAGACAAATTGATGTGGAAAAACTTAATGGAATATAAGTCTGTCGTACAATGCAAGTGCACGTGTTAAGTATTAATTTGGTTCAAGAGTACCACATATTGATTCCATAGAGAAAGTGAACTATTCATTGTTTGTTGCACTTACAATGGATTCTCTTGTCATGTCTTTCACATATTGATCCTACTAGCCTGAGCTTGAACTTTAAGGATTGCAACTCCGGAGCTATTGTGACCTGTAGCTACTCAAATACCTGGGAGAGGCTCGATAGGACTTACCTCAGGGTGTTGATGCCCGCAGTAGGCTTTCTAGTGAGAGGGGGTCACTACACAATAAAGATCTTGAGGGATCTGCACAACATACATGAGCAAAGACAAGAAATGTATGATGTTTAATGTGGTTTGATGTCCTTGTTATAAGGACATTATCTTTGATGTAATATTGGACATCTTTGAAATTAGGACATTATCAATGATGTATCTTGGACATCTCTTTTATAATAAGAATGGGTTTAGATACCCTCTTGTTATAATTGGTCTTCTTCCACTAACAAATTTCTTTTTAGGTACAAAAAGGCCGAAGTGGACACCCGTAGACAAAAAACTGACAGTAACTAAATACAAAGGGGACAAAATGCTGCAAAATGACATATGACAACTACACCAACTAAGACAACCTATAGGCAATGTGTAAATTCCTCCAGGTGGCCCATACCCAATAGATAAGTCAAATACTGCAAATCAAAATTCAACTACATAACCAACTAAAACCAACCATTTGCAAGATGTAAGTTCCCTTGGGTGGCCTATACCATCAAACTATAAGAATTTATATCAATTCTTGACCAACCCATTTTGTGCTACTTTCACACAGCTTCCCCCTTCGCAAGTAGGATCAACAACACTCTTGACATGGAATCTCGACTTTCCTCAAGCTTACATGTCATCCTATTAGGAAGTGCAACGGAATTCCTCCCTAATGAGATAGGGACATCACATTTGACATCTTTGAGAATTAGTATGAGAACTCTTTTAATGGAATATGGCATACATTCTCCTTTGTTAGTAGGATCTATAGCCCTCTTGACACTGAATCATGACTTTTATCCAACTTACTTTTTTTCCTTTTAGTTAAGATATATGTCTAATGAAATTTCTCCAAAAAGAGACCGGGAAATGACATTTGATATACTCAAAAATTGGTATGAGACTTGCTTCAATGAAAAATGGTATACATTCTCCTTTGCTAGTAGGATCTACGACCCTCCTGACACAGAAACATAGCTTTGCTCTAGCTTACTGATTCTCCTTTTTGTTAGAATGTAAGTCCAAAAACATTCCTCCCTCATGAGAAAGAAACATGAAATTTGACATTTTCAAGAATTGGTATGAGACCTCCTTCAATGAAATATGGCATCCATTATCCTTTGCTAGTAGGATCTGCAACCCTCCTGACACAGAATCATGAATTTCCTCTAGCTTACATGTTCTCCACTTAGTAAGGATGTTTGTCCAATGAAATTCCTCTCTAATGTGATAGGGGTATGCCATTTGACATTTCTGAGAATTGGTATAAGACCTCTTTTAATTGAATATGATATCTATTCTACTTTGCTAGTAGGATCTGCAACCCTCCTCATATAGAATCATGACATTCCTTCTTAATGAAATAGAAACGTGACATTGACCTCTTGAATATTGGAAAGATCCTTTCACGGTTCTTTACACTGTTCTACCCAACGAGTTTCACAAGTGGATATAAGTCCATGCCCCACCCCCTTTATTGGATTATGGCATTCCCCTCTAAGCTACGTGACTCTCTTGAGCAACCAACATCCGAAGAATTCCAAACAAGAATTTCAACCCATACGTGGCCCTTCTCCATAACATTTTTGAATTATCGATGTGCTCAAGAATTTGGCTGACTAGTTTGTTCAACACCAATATGTGTGGTGCACCTGTCTAGTGGACCACACATGTTAGGGGTTCATTTGTTGACCTCAGTTTTGTGAGGAATCACCATGCACATAACTTCTATACCAAGGTTGTGCTCCTTTTTTGGGCTTCAAGAGGACAAGCCCGAGCCCTCAACCCTTGATTGAGTTGGTTTAGGGTTTGACCTGGTGATAGACCAAAGTTAAAGCCTCTGAACAAGACATGCCTTGGGTCATCCAAATAAACCCTAAACCTTAGGAGCCTTCCTATAGACCCTTGGGGCCACTTTGATCATGAAATTCACTTTGGGAGAAGAGTCTACCTAAATTGATCCCTAGCCTCATTAAAGGCCGCCCCAACCCCAAAAAACCCTAAAAATCACTTTAAAACCTAACACACCTTTTTGATTCCAAAACTTGGTGACACCATGATTTGTTAAAACCAATTGGGCCTAGCCCAATTTTGGTTAAAACTTTTTTAATTGGCCACCTTCTCATCCAATTGAACTCCATCCAACATGGTCATGAAATCACACCATGTGGAGAGCCCAATTGGCACCATGTGGTCAACCTCCCATAGATCACATGATTAATTAATAAATTATTTAATTGAGTGGATTATTAATTTTCCTTAGGGCCTAAAATATTTGACTAAACTCAATCCAAATAGGTTAAACCCAAGAATCCTAAGATCCAACCCAAGCACATGCCCTATGAATCCCATGACCCATTCTTTATGGATCATCCAAGACATAAATCAACCCACCATGACATGTAGTTGACATGACAAGACAAACCAAGATAAGTCCAAGCACTTAAGGAAAAGTTTGGCACCACTCACCATGGGGGAAGCCACATGGCACCTTGGTTATGGATCCTTTGACCCACCCTTGGTGAGCCAAAGCAGGCCTTGGGGAGGTCAAGAACATGTGTGATAGACTCCTAAGGTTTAGAGTTTTCCTTAGAACAAGTATAAGCACATTCAATTGAGCAGGTCATTCAAATTTTGAATCGAGATAGGGAAATTTCTGAGGATTTTCCTCTATACTTATTTACGATAGAGTAGCTTGAAAATCCCACCTGTAGAAATGTTTTTGCCAACCTAAGATAAAAGGGTGGCGTATCTATGACTTTTTTTGTGATCAGAGGGAAATTTGAGACACTTTTTTTTATTTTCTACTACTTTGGACACATTTATTTATATATTTTATTATGTTATGGTTTGCTTTCTTCAACCTCTTGGAACTTTGCTAACTAATATTCATAAATCCTCATTATTCATAAATCCTCATTATTCACAAATCCTCATTATTCAGATATCACAACTGATTAAGTCATGGTTTGTTCATAATTTATTAATTTTTTGTGTAAACTAGTACGACATTCACCTACATGGATTCAACCAAAGAAAGACAGAGAAGGAGAGCTGCAACAATCTACTTTCTTTATGAATATTACAACACGTACATTAGTCACTCTCCATGCCTGACATTTTCATATATTACAGACAAATGGGATGGGGAATTGCTTGTTGGACACCCACTGAGATTCAACAACATGTTTTGCACAATATAGGAGATATTTAATGATCTTTTGACATAACTTAACAGACTTCACAAACTTCATGGGTCATGGAGGATGACTCCACGAGAGGTATTAGTGATAACTCTCTACATATTATCACAGAATGAGTCAATGTGAGGAGCAATGAAATGATTTCAACACTCCTCTGAGATGATTAGTGGATACTTCTCAATGGGTCTGAATGCACGTGTGAACCTTCCTACGCAAGTCAGGAAACCAACGACTCCTATGTTTGGATGGCCTACTACCGAGATTTCACACGATGCATGGTTCATGTCGTTCTTTAAGGTAACATTTCTAATTCATTGCATTCAATTTTAAATATGCATGATGTACATTACAAACTCATTCTTATTTGAGTATAATTGTATTGAAACAATTTATGGAACCTACGTTGATGCACGGGTTCTAAATAATAAGAAAATCACATTCATCAGATGTTGTGGGGCCCCGACGAAGAGTGCCATGAATGTTTGCGATTTCAACATGTGAGGGTAGTACACGTGATAGTAGAATTTTCAAGGCTGCAATGCAAAATACCCACTAGAACTTTCCACATCCTCCTCAAGGCATGCTCGAGCCTCAAATACTCTGGTGGTTCACTTTAACCTTACTATTAATTATACAATATATTTCAGACAAATATTATTTTGTGGATGTTGAATATTTGTTGCATCGAGGGTATTTCATGCCCTTTTCTGATACGAGATATCACATTTCTGATTTTGAGCGAGCCAACAATCTTACACATGATAGAAATGAGTTGTTTAATAAAAGAAATTCCTCCTTACGCGATGTCATCGAGAGGACTTTCAGTATTTGAAAAAAGAAATGAGTTCTATTCTTTGATATGTCATCTTACCAGCTTCTCAAATAGGTCCAGATTGTGATTGCCACGATGAATCCGCACAATTATATTTGGTGTCATCCTTCCACCGACGACAATGATTTTCTTTGGGTCAACGAGGATTAGGAGCATGCACCTCCTGAAGAATTTGAGTACCACCTCATGCATTCCTTCTCACGAGTTTGAATGAACCTTCCATTACATTTACTAAAGTTGGGGAGGGTGCAAGCAAAATGACATAGCTAAGGGAACAGATTACTAATGCATTAGTAGGAGTTTGATTGGATTATTTGTAAATTATTCACTATTATGTGTAATTTATATCCTTTGTCAAAACATTTTTAAAATTCATATTGGATAGTGACCATTCAGTGCTATATTTCTTTTAGTCAAAGTCATTTTTACTTCAGTTTTTATATCATTGGTTTGAAATTCTTACCCTATTTGTAAGTGTAATTTTTTAATTACTTCTTTTAGCCAATTCAGTTCCTGTCATCACTAATGCATTGTCTTTTGTAGCATTCAGAAAAGATAAGCTCAAGGATTTCAGGGAAATCCCGACAATTGCTCTGTCACTGCAAACAACATACTTCTCTACCGACGTCACGTCGGGCCTGTAGCTACGGGAGAAAGTTCTTCAGGTGCCCACAGAGCATTGCAGATAAGTTTGACTTTTTTCTGGTTGGCAGACAGTCAAGCGAGTCCCACTGCCTACGGTGATCGGGAATAGATAACATCATTGGAGAACAGTGTAGCACCGGACGTACACCGTCTGCATGTTAAAAATAATATAATCATTATATTAATTGTAATTTTAATAATTTTTGTTTTTTTGTTTTTTTTGTTTTTTGTTCTCTTGGTACTCGTTGTTAAGTGAGATATGCATTTAAATTTTTGTACTCTTCTAAATTGAATTTCCGCTTATGAATTATCAAATATATGAATGTGAAAGTTCAGTTACAAATAACATTATTAAATAGGGTTCTAGAAATAACCGTCACACATTCGTTTTCAAACAACTGAAATAAGCAGCTAGTCACTTTGCTCAGGGTCGACTAACACGGAATATANATATATATATATATATATATATATATATATATATATATATATATATTAACCGGAACACGAATATCGTGTTCAGTTGCTCACGAAAGTATTTTTTCAACTAAAATCTCTTTCATGCCTTCTTAATGTGGGACCACATAGGACCAATCTTTTGCCCTCCTACGCTCTGGTCAGGAAACAACTCTAACCACCGCTGTTCCTCGAAGGTCACATCTAATGCATGGGCTTGAAACATGCAAACAAACCCCTTCCCCACCACTCCCTGCGCACCCGCAAAAACAAACTTTATATAAAGACCATTTGCTTATGTCCATTCCCAAACCTCTTTTGCAGCATACGAGAGAAAAAGAACTTCAGAAAAGCAATTTCTTCTAAATGGGCTCTGATCACTCCGGCATCAACAAGTGCTTGTTGCAAAGCGAGGCTCTACAGAAGGTTTGCATTTTATTTTCTCCTTGACTTTTCTTCAGCCACAACTCATTAATAGNTGTTCCTCGAAGGTCACATCTAATGCATGGGCTTGAAACATGCAAACAAACCCCTTCCCCACCACTCCCTGCCCACCCGCAAAAACGAACTTTATATAAAGACCATTTGTTTATGTCCATTCCCAAACCTCTTTTGCAGCATACGAGAGAAAAAGAACTTCAGAAAAGTAATATCTTCCAAATGGACTCTGATCTCTCCGGCATCAACAAGTGCTTGTTACAAAGCGAGGCTCTACAGAAGGTTTGCATTTTATTTTCTCCTTGTCTTTTCTTCAGCCACAACTCATTAATAAACATGTCATATCTTTTGATGTAGTACATTTTTGAGACGAATGTCTATCCAAGAGAGCATAAGCTACTCAAGGAATTGAGAGAAGAAACAGAAGCTAAGATTCCTGGCAGGCAAAGAAAATTTTCATTTTGTCAATTTTTTTTTTCTATTTTTACTTATTTAAGCAGGGATTTCATTAAAAACAATGATTGATTCAGATTTATTATTGTCTTTATTAAATTAAATTTTGGGGAAGGCAGGGCTTTGATGAGTGTGCCACCTGATGAAGGGCAACTTCTTTCTATACTGATCAAGGTGATGAACGCCAAAAAAACCATAGAGCTTGGTGTTTTTACTGGTTACTCCCTCCTGACTACCGCATTGGCCTTACCCAAAGATGGAAAGGTGAAGTTTTTCTTCTTCTTTCTCAATTTTTTATTTTATGTTCTTCACTTGAGGAAATTTGTTAGAAGTTGACAAATAATCAAATAAAAAATCGTTTTAATTATAAAATAATTTAATTTTGTCACAAGACAAAAGTCATGAATTTGGATACTCTCANATCCAAGAGAGCATAAGCTACTCAAGGAATTGAGAGAAGAAACAGAAGCTAAGATTCCTGGCAGGCAAAGAAGATTTTCATTTTGTCAATTTGTTTTTTCTATTTTTACTTATTTAAGCAGGGATTTCTTTAAAAAGAATGATTGATTCAGATTTATTATTGTCTTTATTAAATTAAATTTTGGGGAAGGCAGGGCTTTGATGAGTGTGCCACCTGATGAAGGGCAACTTCTTTCTATACTGATCAAGGTGATGAACGCCAAAAAAACCATAGAGCTTGGTGTTTTTACTGGTTACTCCCTCCTGACTACCGCATTGGCCTTACCCAAAGATGGAAAGGTGAAGTTCTTCTTCTTCTTTCTCAAGTTTTTATTTTATGTCCTTCACTTAAGGAAATTTGTTAGAAGTTGACAAATAATCAAATAAAAAATCGTTTGAATTATAAAATAATTTAATTTTGTCACAAGACAAAAGTCATGAATTTGGATACTCTTTTCTTTCTACGGCTGGAAGTGGTGATATATTTGTAGTGCTAAAAGGTTGTCGCCTACATATGTAATAAATGTGGTGTATTTTTATCATTTGTCCTTATGTTTGGTCATTGATTTTGTCTTACTTGAGAAATTGAGAAAATGAATCAAGAGCTGTTAGACCAGTTTTTTTTTTCTTCTTCTTTTTTCTTTTTGTTTTTTTTTCTTAAGATATATACTGTTGCCTTTGAGGCGGCGGTGCAGGGCTACAATGCAGTTTTTTCTATTGAGCAAAACTTTATTTTGTTTATATATCTAAACAAACTGCAATTGAAAGCTTTGTTATTCCCACTAGATCTAACTACTATGATCTAATTTTTTCAAAATTTTAAAAAATAAAAAAATGTAATAGCCACCAGAACATTTTGAACAACAGTTTCTTCTTCAAAAAGCTTCTTGAAATTACTAAAGCTGCCACAAAGAAACCAATAGTTATATAGTTGACTCCACTTAGTGGGGTAAAGACTTATTGTTGTTGTTATTGTATGTCATATACTAATTAGCTACTAAATGTATCAGCTCATCATAGATTTGCATAATTACAGACGAAACATTTTCAAAGTGCTAACTCAAATATGTACTTAAAATATAGTTTGAGCGAGTTATACAACTGATCAACCAGGAGATTTTTAATCTTGATTCAGATAACGGCGATCGATATCGATAGATCATACTATGAGATAGGCTTACCTTTCATCCAGAAAGCTGGAGTGGAGAACAAGATTGAATTCATTGAGTCTGAAGCTCTTCCTGCCCTTGACAAATTGGTTGAGGAGGTAAAAATTTATTTTCCTTAATTTTAAATGGCTTAATATGAATTAACTATGGATTAAGCACCAAGTGGCTATTTAATTTCAGATTTACTCTGCCCAACTAGATATATCTTTCTTTAATTTGTTTAGTTTCATTAATGAAAAAAATTAGTAATATAATTTGTAAAATTTATTTACATGTCTAAAAAATCATCCTCTTGACTAACAGCAGGAACACGGGCTATTTGTTGAACTTGTTTATTGTTTGCATTGTTATGATTCAAGCCCGCTTGAGATTAAAACCGGCTTCCATTTCTGACTAAAATAACTGCAGGCAAAGGAAGATGATCTATTTGATTTTGCATTTGTGGATGCTGACAAGATTAACTACCACAAATACCATGAAAGGTTGCTGAAGCTCGTCAAAGTTAATGGTCTGATTCTGTATGATAACACGCTCTGGTTCGGAACCGTTACCGGCTCACCGAACCCGAAGTATCCAGAATGGATCAACCATAACCTGGAGAGCGTCATCCGGCTAAACAAGGAGCTGGCGGCGGATCCGAGGGTTGAGCTGGCGCAGGTCTGCATCGGTGATGGACTCACCATTTGCAGGCGCCTAGGCTGAGCTAATGTTAGGGGAAATGAAAGTGCGGAATTTATTGCTTGTTGATTTGTTGTTGTCTTTTCGTAGTCTGGAGAACAACTGATGAAAATTTGTATTAGGTGTCCAATAACAGGGGTTTACGTGGCGATTTGGGCCCAGTGACATACATGGTTTGTGCCTGGGTTGCCACATGACAACCTATTATTGGACTCTTGATAAAAATTTGCATCAGATGTTCTGATACAATAATTTTTCCCAATAACGTTTGCTTGCTTTAATAACAGTTCACAACATTGGTGTTGTTGATGACTTGTGTTATCTTTTGCCTAAGGGGTTGTTTGCTTGATGCCAGTTACAACTAATTTGCTCTATGATTTGAGTTAATGATAAATGATGCGTTGTTTATTTCCTTACATGTTAGAAACATGGCAGTATAAGATGAATGATGTTGTCAATTTTCTTTGTAGTCTATCGTCTAATGATGAATGCTGTAAGATTTATTCTGAAAGTTATTATTGCAAGCTTAGCGGTTAGACAGCTAATTTGTTTTAAAGCTTTTAATGCAAATGAATATAGTAGGTTTTATTCCTTCAAATTATGGCAAAGAGCAGATTGAAGGATTTTTTTTTGAATGAGGTCCATTTGTGAGAGTTAAGGTTTTTAGAAAGTTGATTGCGAAAGCAATTTATTTTTTTGAAGTGATTACCAAAAAACTTAGTTTTGAAAGTTGTGAGAATTATAATAACTTTTTGTTCCCACAAAAAAAATAAATAAAATCGCACACACACACAAGCACACATTGTATAGTCGGCAGCCGAATGAGTGCACTCCGTTACTCTTGCAGAAGTTTGGAATATTGAGATATCTGGTGGGAAGAATTTCATATGAAGTGCAAAATTGTTGAGTAAATAGAATCATTGATATGGTTTATTTTCAATGTATTTTAAATATATTGAATTTTAATGAATTTCAAAACTACAATTTGATGTAAAGTACTCTTGTATGTTACTGGTTGTGTAAACTAGCTACTATCGCCCACTTGTAACTATCGTCGACTACTGTCGCCCACTTCCTAAAGCCCAATTGGGCAACTGTTCTTTAGCTCTCATTGGCCACCACCTCCTTGCTAGTAGTGTCGTAATGTTAGGCTGCTTGTTGTCGTTGTTTCCCTTTGCCAACCGACCATCGCCGCCAGCCACAAGCTGCCATCTTTTGCCTACCCACCCCGAGCAACAAACAACCATTTTCGTTTGTTAGCCACCTATTGTCGCTGGCTGCCGCCACTCAGTTCTGGTCGCTACCACTAGTCACATACTCGCCTGTCCCCTAGTCTGCTGCCAACTATCTGCCCGCCTACTTTATGTTCATTAAAGACATCGTATTTTACATTATTTTCATTTTATTTCAAATCAAATAAAATATAAAATGTTACATTTATTTTACACTAAACAAATAAGTTTAAAATACGATAATATTATACTATTTTTCAATAAAACAAATAGCTTGGCAAGTAGCAATTTGTAAAAAACAAAAACTTTTTAAACAAAAAAAATGAAGATATTTTAAATTTTATTGAACGACGTTTAATAATGTATGAATACTATTTTAATTATTTTTTTGTGTGTGATTACTCATGCTATAGTATTATCGAAATTCATGCCTTCATTATAGTAATTATAATTGGCTTCAAAATGGTGAGCACCAATTCATAATCAACTCTTTTGGAGAAAAAAACATGAAATTGTTTAAACTACTATTTCCTGAAACAAGAGCAAGTTAGTACCGAAGCCTCAATCACTAGACAAATATGGAGCAAAAACTCTTTTTTTTAGGAGACTTTCAAATTTTGGTAAATGCCACAAACCTTGATGTTGCATTTTCTTCTTCGGCTATGTTGTGCTGGTGCACAGTAATTCACGTTAGATATGAAAGTGACAACTCGATTAGGGTTTTTTTTTTCTTCTGTGCACCGCTGCTCCCATTTCACCTTTCTTTCTTCATCCCTAATGCTTAATTTTATTGCTATTTTTGAGCTTTTTTCTGGCGGAGGGGCAGGCTTCGCCCCTCTGTCCCACGCACAATGGCCAACTTTCCTCTCTTTCCCTCTTCTTTCTCTGGTTCTATTTTGGGCCTTACCTCTTCTCTCAACTGGAAGGTCTTTACAGCTTCTCATCTTCCTAGTTCTAGGATTTTTAATCTCTTATATATTCCACCTTCAGAAGACAAGATTTTTTATTCTGTGGAAAAAATGGTAGGGGGATCCAAACAATGAAGTTTGGTGCTGGTTGGGTATGCTATTGGCAAGTGACCGTTCTACAGTAATCTTAACTTGGTGGAAGATTATGCTATGGTCTTAGAGGGAGGCCCCAATTTTTTGAGTGACAAACCTTTTATTTTTTAAAAAAGGGCTCTTCCATTTCAGCTTATTAAAGAAGATTTCTTAGAAATTTCAATTTAGTTTAAGCTTCCTTTTCCTTCTAGGCTGAATAACGAATTTTAAAAATTTTGAGCAAAATCAATATTTCGTTAGCCGTAGAACCGCTTACATCTAATGGGTCACGACTTACATTTGCTAGAGTCAACATGCAAATTCATACAAAATTTTCTCTACTTCATTCTATAAATATTTCAATTAAAGGCAAGTATATTACACCTGAAAACCTGGCTCGTGAATAACATAAAATATATTAGCTCACAAAAATTCCTCTTTTCTTAAGTCACCTTTATACAGACCTCCCTCTATATTAATTCTCTATAAAAGGATTCGCTCTAGATGAACTCCAAAAATCCTCCCTCTAGAAGCCACAACTCCAATAGAGCTTTTCCTTTTCCCCTTATCCCTTTTCCTAACGCTTTCCCTCCTTCTATCCCTCTCACCTCTATATCAGCACCAGATCTTAATGGCTTGCCCACCATAACATACAATAGCAATTCTTCTGCTTCTNTTCCCCGCCATAACATACAATAGCAATTCTTCTTCTTCTTTTTTCCGATAAAAGATCCTCTTCTTGACTCTCTACTAGCAAACACCTCCTTTGAGCCTGCAATATCATTTAATGGGGCACGCCTATTTTTAAAGGCAATCAAACCCCAGCCTCATCCTCCTTTTTCTAATAATCTAACAACCTAACCCTTTCCCATACAAATATTCCTTTTTCTTATTTCTTATTTCCCCTTAAACTCACTTAGATTAAGAAATGAAGGCAAAAGGGTAATGAACTCTCGTAAAAAATTATATATATACATATATATATAATTACCAGTTTGAAATGTAAGGGAATACAATAGTGATATAAGAATAACTGACAGCAGGAAACTAGCTAAAGATAAAAAGTTTGACCTAATGTGCTTATTGGAAACAAAGCTTTCTTCTATCATACCAAATATTTCCTCCATCAAGCACTATTTTCAGTGCAAATTTTAGACTTCCCCTAATGGGCGTATATGGATCAAGTGGAACCCTGCTTTTATTGGTTTTAATGCTTTGGACATTCAACAACAATGCATTCATGGAACTTTCACCTTCTCCACTTCAGTTTGTTTCTTTATAACTTTTATCTACACAAGTTATAGTGCTACAAGAAAGAGAGAGCTATGTCATGCTCTCTTATCTCTCATCAATTCTATATCTCAAGCTTGGATTGTACCTTTATGTATGTTCATGGCTGATGATATCTTGTTTTGCGAATAAAACTACTGAATGATTTTAAGAAAAACTTGAATTATTAAGGTCAGCACTAGAGTCCAAAGGCCATCATTTGAGTATATCTAAAACTAATACATGAAATTTAATTTTAGTAGTAGTAGCTCTAGTGGCCAAGTAATAACAATGGGTGATCAATACATTAAAAGGTATGAATGTTTTAGATATCTCACATCTATTATTCAAAATGATGATGATATAGATGGGGAAGTTGTTAGTAGAATTCAAGTTGATTAGTTGAAGTTGAGGAATGCATCCTGCTTATTGCGATAGAAAAGTACCACTTAGACTTAAAGGAAGATTTTATAAGATGATTGTGAGACCTGTAATGCTCTAAAGTATAAAAGGTTAGCTTTTAAAAAGAAGCATAAATATAGTTAAGTGTAGCTGAGATGAGAATGCTTAAGCAGATGAGTGAATTGACACTTAGTGGTACAATGCAAAATAAATATATCTATCTTATGGTTGGTGTTGCTCTAGTGGTACATAAGGTTAGAGACACTCGTCTTAGATGGTTTGGTCACATTAAATTTCAACCTTCTGATGATCCAATTAGGGGAGTAGATGTTTCAGATTGGACATATGTTAAGAATGACAGAGTTAGAAATAAAAATACTTTGGCATATTGTACAAAAATGATCTTAATCTATTAGAAGTAAATGAAATGTGACACAAAATAGGACACAATGAAAAAAAATATTCATTTTAGTGGGATAAAAGCTTGTTGTTGTTATTTATAACCTTGGATTGTTGTTGGAGACTTCAATTTTCTTTTAGAAAATGGAGATATCTAGGAAAACGGCTTACTTCAATAATTGAATTTTTAATACTATTCAAATAGGATTGTTTAATCATAACCTCTATGATAGCCGGTTTAATTAGCAAACTCACAATCCTATAAGATGTTTGTTGGCATCTTCTTTTATGTAAAGAGTGTAGGGTGCACTTGCTGATACACCTTAAAATATGTTTATTTTCCTTATAAATTTTATGATTATTTTTAATGATGTTGTATTTTATTGGAAGGTACTTTACAAGTTTTTGGTTTCAGGTACAAGAGATGGAGTTTTGTCAAAAAAGAGAAAAAATGGAGCAAGAAGCTTATTTCTCAATTGGTTCCTAGGCATTAGCTTCTAGTTCCTAAGAGCCATAAGATGGAGACTTCAACGCCATAGCACCAAGATTTTGACGCTTAAGTGTCAGTCAGTTATTCAGGGCTTCTAGAAGGGTGGTTCTTAGGCACCACAGTTGGGCGTCTAGACGCTAGAATTAGTTTTCTTCAATATGCATTAAATTTGGACAAATTTTGAAGGGGCATCTGAAGTAACTCTTGGAGATTTTGTGAGTTATCATAAAAGGAGTCAAAAGAAGTCAGAAAGGAGAGCTTGAAGAGAGGGTGGCGTGAGGTCTTTGTGTGTGTGTGTGTGTGTGTGTGTGGAGACTTTTATTAAGCTTTCAGTGAGAGTCTTTGTTTTATGTGTCTCTTGGAGTGAATTTTAAGGAGAGTTTGGAGAATACTTCAAAGGAATTTCAGAGGATTTTCTTAGGGAGAAGTAGAAGCTAAGTAATTTATACTTTTTTTAGTTTTGTTTATTGTGTGAACTTGAATTTTAATATAAATCATGTTTTATTGTGTTATCCCCATGGGATTTGAGTAATTTTATTTATTTTACTTCGTGCAATGAGATTAAACTTGTGTAAGACTAGAATTGTTTAAGATTTTTATTATTCCATACTTGTGACAATTCTTTACTTCGAAGTTAATTTACATATTCATTCTGATCAATTGGTATGTTAAAACTTGTTGTGAATTCATAATGTCCCGGGAGGGCTATGTATTCCTCAACTAGTAAGAATTAAATCAATTTGGTGGGTGATAAGGTAGTCCATTGGTTAGTTCAGATAGAAAGGAAAATAAGTTTTTATGGGTGTGAATTTGTGTTTCTAGCTTGACAGGCTAGATTCATACCAATTTGATCTAGTGTTTGGAACTTAAGGACCGGTTAGTCTTAAAGAGAGAGCACAGTGGGTTATATAGAAGTGAGAGGCTATAACCTATCCAACCTAACCTTAGAATTAGGAACTTAACTCTAGATTAGCCAATGTTCTTTATGCATTTAGACGAGAGTAAAAAATATGATTTCTTCTATTTGTCACTGCAGACCTCATTTTTATTAAGTTCTAGTTTTTCCTTTTTAGGAGCCTAGGATCTAGACATAGAGCTTCCATATTGACTATTTTTAAAGGACTAGTGATGATAATCTCACCAATAAAAACTTTAAACTCTTTTTTACTCATCTTGAAGTTTCATATGTTGATTCTAACCTCTAGCACTTAGTAGGTAGAGCCAATATGGGGGAGCTCAAGAGGGGTTCCTCATTGGATTGTCTAACCTTAGAATTGACCCTGGATGATGTGGCTTGGTCTAGTACACATACTTGTACTTCACACTTCCACTTGCAACCTTGAACCCTAACCTACACAGGCATACTTTGGTTCCTTTGCCTCTTTTGAGACTCATGTGGGTGGTCCCCCAAACCCTTATTCTCTAGCTAGGGTGGATAAAACCACCACATGGAGAATCCAAAGTGGGGTTTCTCTAATCTAATGGTATAATGACGGTAATTCTATGATCATCATTTGCATCAAACCTCAACCTTACCTAATTACTTAATTTTGGCATTCTAGCCCTAAACTTTCTCAAAATTACCAAATTGCCCTAGCACCCTAAAAATTCTAAAGTTGGTCCAAATCCTTCAATTTTGCTCAAAAAATATCTCAAACCATTTCATACCATCCAAATTACTCAAAACACTTCCAAATTTTCATATTTATCAAAATACCTCAAAATTTATCAAAATTACCAAGCCCTTGGTGGCCCAAAATTTCCCAAAACCTTCAAAATCATTTCAAACACCCCTAAAATCAATTCTTGACCATCCATTGGGTCTAATTTGACCAAATTGACTCATTTCAATCAAAATCCTCAAATTGCCCCTAAGTGCCTAAAGTCCCCAAAATCACCCCAATTTGTCCCCCATTGATCTTAAATTTCCTCAATTTCAATTCTAAAATCAAATTCATCATGTCCTAACCCAATTGAAACCAAATTCAAGCCCAATTAAACCCAATTCCAAATTCCAATCCAAGTCCAAGTGAATTGCCTCAAATTGACCTAAAGTCCAAAAATCCCCAAATTGAGCTTCATGATCAATCAAATGCCCCAATTTCAAATTCACATCAAATTCTAGCATGTCTAAATCCAATTTCAATTAAATCCAAATCCATTTGATTAGTCCACGATCAATTTCAAAAATCAAACTGATCACGCATGTTATACCCATATGCAATTCTAAAAGCCCACTTCATTAATTTGAAAAAGGCCCAAAATTGAGCCCACATGATAAAATTTCAATCTTTCATCATCCTATAGCATCCAAAAATCACTTTACCATGGCATCATACCAAATTTCCCCATGCATACATGACGCTTTACCAAAATTGGGCATGTTCACATTTTTTATTAAAAATCTATAAAATCAAAATTTCCTTTTGCATGAAACCTTCACCTGACCCCATACATAGCATGACATGCCCTATGAAACCTTCCATGGGCATCATAAAGTCAATTTTCAAAATTTGGCAAGTGGAGGTGATTACTCCTCCTTCTCTCCCTCCCTTGGACTTTGCTTCATTCATGCAACATTTAAACCACTCTCCCAATTTCAAGCCAGCCATTTCATTTCACTAAAACCTACTTAAGGTTCTTAAGTTTAGATTTAACCACTTTGGGGCCTGATTTAGCCAAGTGACCAAGGGATTAAACCCAAGCTAGCTCAAATTACCCAAACCTCATATTCCTCATGGATATTCACCTTGGAGTCACCATTAAACCAAATTAATTGCACCACTCAACCTCCCTGGCTCACTTGAACAGGAGGGCAACCTGACCCTGGCCGACCAACCACCACAGCTGTCGGAAAACACCCAGCCCGAGAAGACCCAAATGGTTTAAACCCTAAAATTGAACCCAGCTGAGCTGGCTAAGCCCCATTGGCCACTAAAGCTTTTGTTCCCTCTACCTAAGCACCCCCCTTGCCACCATGACATTCCCTGATGGTAGTCATGGACATGGCTATAAAAGGTCACACTCCACGGCTAGGAAGAGAGGATGTCCAATACCTTAGCCAAACTCTGCCAAATTTTCTCCAGACTCTCTAACAGTCCAGAGAAGATAATCCCCACAATTTTCCTGTCCTAATTCGCACTGCAAAACCCAAATTTCACCACTAAAATTCAGAGGTTTTCATGGCCATACCACCAAGTGTATCCAAACTCCAAATTGGTTGTTCAGCTTCACCAGAGCCAAATAGAACTTCCCCAACCAAAGCCCCATCATTTTGATAACTCTATCCTAGCCCTAGACCAACTTGAGTCACCCTTCGATCAAATTCATACTTGGACTCAATCTTAACTCAAGGTGACGCTTTGAGGAGGTTTGTCAGCTCATAACGAAGCTTAAAAACAACTCCAATTGTGGCTACACCTCTTGGACCAAGGTGTAATGCTGATATAACGAGGTTAGTACTGCCAGATTGCACGCCATATGGGTCATTCTCAGAGTTCCGAGAATGTAATGTTCGCTATTTGGAGCGCTACAGGTCCTTGAAACATTACATGATAGCTTTGATGGTGCTCAGAAGTACAAAGCACTCATATGTAGAGCCTTACGTACCCCAATAAGTCAAACTGCGACATTTGTAGATGTTTACAAGATATGAGTTGGAGAAGATGCAAAGGTTATGGAAACAAGAATTCGAGCACCATGAGGAAATACAAGGAAGATATGTCAACATTTTGGAAGGGTTGGATTTGCATATCAGAGTATTTTTAGAATGTGATGAAAGGATGATACTGGACTGCATATTTGATCTAAGGGATAAAGGCCAAGCTTTTATTTTCATAAAGAGAACTTATTTAGTACCATAGTAATAGTTGCAAGGAAAAGGCAGAATCACTATTCAGTGTGGATGCTGTTATAATTTTGCTCATGATAAAGAAGGAAATTCCCTAGGGATTAGTAAGCACATTGAGTGGATCCCCTGTCATCAATTATCAAGGAAATGATTAAGAGGATGGTGTTGTGGTGCATATTGCTGGTTGATTGTGTCCATAATAGTTGCATAATCAATATTTACGAAGAAGGAAACTATATTCCTTAATATAATGATCACCAATATTTTCTGAGACTATTTAGCGTTGTCTCGTTTATCAGAAAATGCCACATACTATTTGGAAAGGAAATACTAGTTGTGGATCCAGGAGAATCCAAAGGATCTATTGAGATTCTGCTACTGATTTGATTTACACTCTGACTCTCAGAAAAATGGATGAAGACAAGGAACCATACAGAGACCAGCCTGATTCAGATTTTGATGGATTACAACCCCTCAAGCTATGAGAGATCCTACCTCTAAGTATATGTGAAGGAAATTCTGTTCTTGAGCATAGCTTAGTAGGTTAACTTAACCTCAACATTATTTTAGATAAGAAGACATTTTTGCTATGTCTTGTCACTTCACTGCAGATCTGATAGAGTTTAAATCAACAAAGAAAATCAAATGAAACAAATCAAATTAAAACTTTTTAAATGAAAATTATAATGCACAACTTTTGCACTTCTTCAGGTTCGTCATGACTCTAGCATGATGAGATTAGGTTGACTAATCTCAAGCTAGTTGAGCTTAGTAGTAGAGGTTGATCCTGTAAACTAAGTGCTTTCTTAACTTAATATATCAAATGCCAAAAGATTATCACTCCTGATCCATCATAAGCTGGACTATGCCTCTTTGTGGCTCCATCATAATGTGGTCGGTTGTCTTCAGATTAGTCTGGTTTGGTTTGGTTGTCAATCCTTTATACTAGTGATAAATCTGAAATGTGACTTTGGTCTCTTTCAGTGTAACCCACTGTAACATCTATCTAAAACTTCTTCAAGTCCATTAGACGTTGGAGCACACCCCATGTAGCACCATAACAATGTGATAAAGTTAACTAGTGCATGTATTATCTTTAGTTCGTTGAGATAGTAAATATGGAATGGGTATGTATTACTCCCCACACATTGGCAAAGGGTCCCCAAACTTAAATTGATCTTTTACAAATTCTCTGAAAAGTTTGGTTTTGATCTAAGGGAAGTTGGAGTACGCCCTCTGCCATAATGATGTGACTAGTTTGATTAATTCGAGACCAGTAAAGGTTGGTTCTATGAGTTAGTCCCTTAAGTTGCCAATTATTAGTTGAAATGAATCTCTTAGATGAGTTTTTTCTCTGTTCAACTTATTGCATACCAATAGAGATATTTTTTTCCCTCTTTCAGAGCTGGTCTTCTTGATTAGTTAAACCGACCCCAACGTGTTGACACCTTGATTGAATGAAACTAGGATAGGAGTAATTTATATGTAACCGATCACTAGAGTCAATCATTTTATGCTTCAGAATCATAACATCGTGCTTACAGTTGGAGTGGACCAATTCACTTAAGGAAGTAGAGCTAGGAAATGTTGAAGGATTTTAGGGTCTAATCAACGCTTCACTATAGACTTGTAAATCTGGGGCAGTCATCGAAAACTTGTCTAAATTGTGCAGTATATTGATTGTCATTCTATTATTATTTTTTCTTTCCTCTAGCTTGTGGACCATTAATTGAAAAGAGGTTGGTTTGTGCAGTTTATACAGTAGTTGAGTAAATCTTGAAAGTGGCTAGTATTTCTTGTAGTACGGTCACTAGAATCCCTGGGGATATAACAATTAGATTTATCATTTTGTAGATCTAACAAATGGATCTATTAGAATAAGCTCATTAAATTAGTAACTATGTTGCAGCTACTGTTAGGTTTAATGTACTGGGTGAATTAAATTTGAGTTACGATGTTTAGCTTAGTATGACTCAATGAGATATTGAAGTATTCTCTGTCCTTACTTAGGTTTGCCAACTTTATTGTGTAAATTGGCCTCAACAATAACTGGAGCCTTAGCTATGTCAATCTAGGATTTGTCCTATTATGACCATTACACTTAGGAAGGATTGCTAAACTCATCTAGTGTGTACCAGGGGAAATGGGTTGACGCTCATTACTCAAAACTTTTGGTTTGCTATTTTTGTTATAATTATGGGTACGGCAGAGCAGTATCTTGGCTAACTGAAATAATTTTTATACAAATAATATTTTTTCTAGGAAAATTTTTTAGTCTTAATCATCAAATACCTAAAAATAAACTAAAAAAAATCAAAACAAGTTGTTTTAATCAAGAATAAGTTCCTTTATTCTCTTTTTGCTGATGTGTCCAAGTATTTATTTCAAATCTTAAATCTTTTTCATCTTTGGTGGGATATAAGTCGTTATATATTCTTGCAAAGCATAGACATTTTGAAATCTTAAATCTTTCCATCTCATGTGGAATATAAGTTATTATGCTTTTCTACCAAACATAAGGTGGGATTTAAGTCCTTATGCATTCCTACCGAGCATAGATGTTTTTGAATCTTTAACAACTTTCTGTCTTAGGTGAGATGCAAGTCCTTATGCATTCCTACGAAGCATAGACTTTTTCAAATCTTAAAACTTTCTATTTTAGGAGGGGTGTAAGTCCTTATGCTTTCATGCCAAGCAAAGTCATTCTAAATATTAAATCTTTTTATCTTAGGTTAAATGTGAGTCCCTACGCTTTCCTTGTAAGATATGTATTTTTCTATATTACTTCTGGCTGTTTCTAAGGCTGAATGATATGCCCCTATGTTGTCCTTTCTTATCTAGTCATATTAGTCACATTTTGGGTTGGACGTGAATCCACAAGGTTTTCCATCTTAATATGTTTAGGTAAATCTGAAAATCCCCTGTGGATCCCAAAACTATAATCCAAAAAATCTAAACAAAAATCTTCTCATTTAATGTTTCAGTTAGTGTCAATATGAGTGTCGTAAATTGAATAGTTCTCCACACAAATTGGGGTTCAATTTGTTGACCTCATTCTTAGGTTGCATGCATCTTCTAAAGTTATAAGGAGCTTCCAGAAAGGTCACAGTGCCTCTGAACCCTAAAAGCAACACACTTGCCTCTTTCTGGCCTAGTGTGGTCACATTAGGCATGGGGAGTGACTGGTCACGCCATTCTTGAGGCATAATCACACACATTATGGGCGTGGCCACGTCCCCTATACTACATCACTACTTTATGGAATTAGTTCACATACTTTCATCTCAACAATCATCCAACAACAATCAACAGTTACGGAAACTATTAGAGTAATCAAGATAATCAATTTCTTATTTGATTGACAACCCAAGACAACATCCATCACCTATAAAAGGCAGTTGTTCGACCATGTTGAGGTGTCGTGCTTTGTCTGCTTGGTACGTTGTGCTTGCTTGAAGGAAATGAATGAATCTAGTGGTGAAGCAATCAAGTTGAGTTTTCTGGTCAGTTGCCTCTTTGTAGGTATTTTCTCACTTTCCTTTTCCTTTTAAGTTGAGTGCTCAATTTAAGCATTTAAGTTTAGCATTTTATAAATCTAGTTTAGGTTACCTCAATATCCTTGGATTAGGCTTAAGTTTGGTTTTGAGTCGGGTTGGCTTAAACTCGACCTAATCCTAATCCCCAAAATCGTTTAACCCAAAACAACTAAAACCCAATCAGGTATGACCCAACCTAGACCAGACCCAGTCAGGTCTATCCCAACCAAACGCAAACCCTAGAACCTTACCTAGGTTTGACCGAACCCAAACTTGCCTCGACTAAATCTTGATCAAGCTCAGGTCTAACACAACCTAACTCAAAACCCAAAAGCTAACCCAAGTCAAACCCAATCCAGAACTTGCCTAACCTAGACCAACCCACCTCAGGTCTAGCCCAATCTATCCCAAACCCTCAAAACCTAGCCCAGGTATGTCCAAACCCAAACCTAACCCAACTTAGACTTGAATCAACTTAGGTCTAGCCAAACCTAAGCTAAACTTTAAAACCTAACCCAATTCTAACAAAATTAAGACTCGATCCGATTATGGTCCAGCCCACCCTAACATAAACCATAAAACCTAACATAAGTCAAACCCAACCCAAATGTGATCCAACTTTGAACCGACTAAGCTCAAGTCTAGCCCAACTTAACCAAAAAACTTAAAATCTACCCCACATTTGACCTAAACTAGACTTGGCCCAAGCTAGACCTGACCCACCACAAGTCTAGCCTATCTTAATCTAAACCCTAAAACTTAACCCAAGTCTGAACAAACTCAGACCTGACCCAATTTAGACTTAACCCAACTTAGGTTTAGTCCAACTTAAGCTAAATGACCTGAACCACCCCAAACCATCAAAATAACCCAGAAACACTCTGAAAACATCTAAATGATCGAAAACACTCTAAAACCTCACAGATGACCCGAAATCACTCAAATGAGCCAAAACACCCTAAAATGGCCAAAATGACCTCAAATAACCCAAAACCACCCAAATGACTTGAAATACCCCAAAAATACCCGAATGAATGACCTCTAAATCATACAAATGACTAAATTACCTAAAATAAAATGGTTGACCCATGTTCAACTAAAGCTGAGTTTAATTCAAGGCTATTATTATATATATTTCCTTATGTTGTCTCATGTGTGTGCTAAAAAAAAGTACATAAAGAAGGGAGGATGAAAACTTCAGTGGTTTTTCTTCGCAAATCTAAAAATTTTAATCAAAACTTGGGAATATCTCTCTCAAAATGAGTGGCAAATCTTGGGAATGAAACCAAAACATGAATTAAATATTTAACCCCAAATAAACATCTAAAATACAATAAGATAAACAACAAGAATCAACCCTGGGAAGATTCGACATGAACTCTAGGTTAGCCAACTTAGACACCAAACTTATAGGCATACACCTACCCCAGGTTTGTCCGAGTATTAAGGCCTAGGTTAATCTCGTTAACCTAGCTAGCTTTAAGGACTAGGACCTATAAAATTTAAAAAGCTACCACCTTAAGCTAAAGAGAATACCCTAAAAAGGTGTAACTCATGTTTACGGATGAAGGTATTTCAGACAACATCAAGACAATGAATCCTCCAAGCTATGATGTCTAAGTAAGATTCATTATTTTGAGGTTAGTCATAGTGGACAGATACCAATGTGTCCGACATGACGGAAAGCCATGGGCATCTTGATTGGGCACATTATTCCCTTGGTCTAGGTTAGTCCACCTATTAAGATTCCTTATAGAGTCTAGGGTTTCAATTTTCATTATAGAAATTTTTTTTACACAACTCTTTTCCTAGTTTAGGATCCCTAATTTCTTATGTCAGTCTAATCAAGTGTTCTTATTTAATCTCTTGACCTATAATGATCAGTTTAAGTTCTCTAAATCAGTTCCCATCAGCTATAGTTTTCTATCTAGGCCTTTGTTTTGTAACTCACATCCATTTAAAATCCTCTCTTCTATAACTTAATCTTGAACAATTTGCTTTATCATATTAATCAAGAGTTTTCTTTAGATAATTATATGCTAACCAAGTATTTCTATAAATAAAATGAGTATCGTTGTATTCATATTGTACAAGAGGGAAAAATGCAAACTAGTTGGACATTTATCAATAAATAAAACAGAAGATTGATGTTACGAAAAAGATATTTACCATAAAGATCATATTGATATCACATGTAAAGCGATAAATATTGACAAGAAAAACTTTTTAACCTACAAGAAAGATTGTCAATCTTGTAAGTATGTTATCACCTATATGATATGGTCTCTAAAGTACCTTTTTAAAAATTGTCAATAAATTAAATGATGATGCATAAGCAAAACATGTTTATAGTTATCAATCTTTGATAAAATCATGAGGGCAATTTCATCTTTATTTTCCATAGTTATTTGTATACATGCTTTATAAATGCATGCCACCTAACCTTAAGATATTTTATAATGCATATAGTGGTACTACTTTTCTTGTGATTGTGGTGCACCATAATACTATTTAAATTTATTTGTTGGAATTTATAATCAAGAACCAAAAGAAGAAATAACGAGCCATGTTGATATTTTCATAGCCAAATGGCATAAGTCAAAGTACATTCTAAAAAAACTTGTTTTTTTTTATATACACAACCTTAGCAAAATGCCTTTGCCAATAACTTTTTTCGAGGCACACCATGGATCTTGTGATCATTACGATCATTAATATTACAATAAATTTTAAATTTTATCATTTTCATGAGGTGTGTCGTATGATTTACGAGCCTTAAAAAAGAGTCAACTTATTATGATACTTCAACAAAATGTATTTCAAGGGACCAAATATATATCATTTTATCTTGAAAATGAAGTTGGCGTTTAGTGATAAGCTTATGAATCATTCCAAGATGATTGATATTATTGTTGATAGATAGAATTTTAAAAAAATTTAAGTATCACTAATGGTCTATGCTCAAATATATTGACTACATTTCTAGATTTTGTTAGGTAAATATTATAAAAATAATTTTCTTATAGATACAATTTTGCTAGAAATAAAATATTACTTTAGCAAAAGAAATCAAGAAAACATTGAGGATACCCATTAAGATGGATCAAAGGCTAATCCTGTCCCATTTATCAATTTGAATTGCACTTCATTGATGATAAACTAAATGATGAGATTGATTTGCAATAGATGTCATTTTTTATGTAGCACAAATATCACCTGTTGATAAGATTGGACTAGCCACCAAAGGACTAGAATAGAAACAAGTTGAGGTTAAGCAAGGAAAAAAGAATATAACAAACTAAAGTATTTTAATTGATCAAATGTATAGTTTGATATGTTTGACAATTATTGTAAAAGATGTGTGCATATAAATTTTATTTTATAAATAAGCTAAAATATCAAAATTGAAATACTAATATTTTAAAATTTAAAATTTAAAATTTACCTTTTTAAAATTTTAAATAATGGAAATAATACATGTTGGGAATACAACAACAACAATAATAATAACAACAAGCCTTTATCTGATTAAGTGGGGTCAGCTAAATGAATCATTTTTCTCCATTGTGTCTTATTGAGTGTCGTATTTTCATTTAATTCTAATTGAATAAGATTACATGAAAGGAATGCTAAATATAATTTAAATGAAGTTAATGGACAAAAAAATATAAATGCCAATGGTCATATAGTTATGGATTGTCTCCTACTTGAAAGAGGTCTATACACATTATCAAAAGGTGCATAACTATCTCTCTGTACCTTTTTATGGCCAACCCTAGCTCTTCCATCCTTTTATATATTCTTACATTATATCCTACAGTACATATTTTAAATATTATAGCTCATGATGTGCATGATTTGATGCAATTTGTCTAATGTTTTGATTTTTTTTTTAGCAAGACGATGCTTGGTGGACGACATTCTCATTGAAGGGACTTGATGACATTTTAAAGTTTCAGTACCACAATATTTATTAAGTTTAATAAATCTTTCTCATACCTCTTGACCACTTATTATGAAATGCTTCTTCAATCTCCTCCTTGAAATCATACACTCATTCCGAATCCAATTCTATCATAGATCCACCACAAAACCTCATTGGGCATAAAACCCTTAAATTATTATAAGAGACCCAAATACTAAAGTAGACATTCAACTAGAAACTATTCTTTTTTTATTTTTGAAGTCCTAAATTTGTATTTTTTTTCTTCCACACCAGCATTTTAATTAGAATTTGTTCTCTTGGATTTAGCTCGGTCACCATCGGTTCACATTTTCTTAATACTTAAAATCACTTTATTGAAACCTATCCCATAACTTAAACACTTTTCCTTCACCTTTTAAAATAATTGCAATTGAATGTCCTTAGAAATCTCAAATTTACATTAAAAAATTTTGACATTTTGGATCCCCCACCCAAACAAGCATTTGTTGCATATGGGATTGGGTTGTCGGTTATTATGAGTTATGTTCCAAATTCAATGCACTAGAAGCATAATTAGCTGCACATCATGAAAATACTCATCTTGATGAAAAAAAAAAGATATTTTGAAGGCTTAAGATGAAGCAATGAGAGTTCTCATATTACTGTCATTGATGAATCATAAACATAGATGAAAAAAAAATAATGCATTTAAAGAGAAAGTGGGATGCAATCCAACATAAGCAATCCAACATAAGCACAACCAATGTGAAGTTAAAGTTTATAATCAGATGGACAAGTGTCCACTACTTTCATAACACTCTTTATTGTACTCTTTTTATAGTTGAAAGATTTATTATNACGTTTATAATGCATATAGTGGTACTACTTTTCTTGTGATTGTGGTGCACCATAATACTATTTAAATTTATTGGGTAAAATTTATAATCAAGAACCAAAAGAAGAAATAACGAGCCATTTTGATATTTTCGTAGCCAAATGGCATAAGCCAAAGTACATACTAAAAAAACTTGATTTTTTTTATATACACAACCTTATCAAAATGCCTTTGCCAATAAATTTTTTTGAGGCACACCATGGAGCTTGTGATCATTACGATCATAAATATTACAATAAATTTTAAATTTTATATTTTTCATGAGGTGTGTCATATGATTTGTGAGCCTTAAAAAAGAGTTAACTTATTATGATACTTCAACAAAATGTATTTCAAGGGGCCAAATATATATATCATTTTATCTTGCAAAATGAAGTTGGCGTTTAGTGATAAGCTTATGAATCATTCCAAGATGATTGATATTTGTTGATAGATAGAATTTTAAAAAAAAATTAAGAGTATCACTATGCTCAAATATATTGACTACATTTCTAGATCTTTTTAGGTACATAATATAAAAATAATTTTCTTATAGATACAATTTTGCTAGAAATAAAATATTACTTTAGAAAAAGAAATCAAGAAAACATTGAGGATACCCATTAAGATGGATCAAAGGCTAATCCTGTCCAATTTATCAATTTGAATTGCACTTCATTGGTGATAAACTTAATGATGAGATTGATTTGCAAAAGATGTCATTTTTTCATGTAGCACAAATATCACTTGTTGATAAGATTGGACTAGCCACCAAAGGACTAGAATAGAAACAAGTTGAGGTTAAGCAAGGAAAAAAAATTATAACAAACTAAAGTATTTTAATTGATCAAATGTATAGTTTGATATGTTTGACGATTATTGTAAAAGATGTGTGCATATAAATTTTATTTTATAAATAAGCTAAAATATCAAAATTGAAATACTAAAATTTTAGAATTTAAAATTTAAAATTTACCTTTTTAAAATTTGAAATAATGGAAATATTACATGTTGGGAATACAACAACAACAATAATAATAACAACAAGCCTTTATCCGATTAAGTGGGGTCAGCTACATGAATCATTTTTCTCCATTGTGTCTTATTGAGTGTCGTATTTTCATTTAATTATAATTGAATAAGATTAGATGAAAGGAATGTTAAATATAATTTAAATGAAGTTAATGGACAAAAAAATATAAATGCCAATGGTCAAATAGTTATGGATTGTCTCCTACTTGAAAGAGGTCTATACACCTTATCAAAAGGTGCATAACTATCTCTCTATACCTTTTTATGGCCAACCCTAACTCTTCCATCCTTTTATACATTCTTACATTATATCCTACGGTAAATATTTTAAATATTATAGCTGATGATGTGCATGATTTGAAGCAATTTGTCTAATGTTTTGATTTCTTTTTCAGCAAGACGATGCTTGGTGGACGACATTCTCATTGAAGAGATTTGATGACATTCTAAAGTTTCAGTACCACGATATTTATTAAGTTTAATAAATCTTTCTCATACCTCTTGACCACTTATTATGAAATGCTTCTTCAATCTCCTCCTTGAAATCATACACTCATTCCGAATCCAATTCTATCATAGATCCACCACAAAACCTCATTGGGCATAAAACCCTTAAATTATTATAAGATACCCAAATACTAAAGTAGACATTCAACTAGAACTATTTTTTTTATTTTTGAAGTCCTAAATTTGTATCTTTTTCTCCACACAGCATTTTAATTAGAATTTGTTCTCTTGGATTTAGCTCGGTCACCATTGGTTCACATTTTCTTAATACTTAAAATCACTTTATTGAAACCTATCCCATAACTTAAACACTATTCCTTCACCTTTTAAAATAATTGCAATTGAATGTCCTTAGACATCTCAAATTTACATTAAAAATTTTGACATTTTGGATCCCCCACCCAAACAAACATTTGTTGCATATGGGATTGGGTTGTCGGTTATTATGAGTTATGTTCCAAATTCAATGCACGAGAAGCATAATTAGCTGCACATCATGAAAATACTTATCTTGATCAAAAAGAAGATATTTTGAAGGCTTGAGGTGAAGCAATGAGAGTTCTCATATTACTATCATTGATGAATCATAAACATAGATGAAAAAAAAATAATGCATTTAAAGAGAAAGTGGGATGCAATCCAACATAAGCACAACCAATGTGAAGTTGAAGTCTATAATCAGATGGACAAGTGTCCACTACTTCTATAACACTTCTTATTGTACTCTTTTTATAGTTGAAAGATTTATTAATCAAATATATGAGTTAAAATTCTAGAAGTATTACAAAGATGTGTTCAAATCTATAATATTTCTAATTTTGATTTATTAGGAATCTTAATTAACACTTTGTTTGAATTCAATAAGCTACATTGTAATTGCTATTATTGAATAAGAATATATATAAACTGATCAAATCAAACCTATAAGAACTTTAATTGAACGTTGATTGAACTTTGGAAGGGCTTGTTGAATTATGTTTATGTATGATTTGAACTATGTTCAAATCCTTCTTTAAAGTATGGTTTGAGCACATTTCATCTTGTTGCATTATGTTTGAGGCTTATTCCACTTATTTTTAAATCAATATTATTCATCGCAACCTTAAATAAGTACATGAAAAACAGTGAAAAAACTTTGGTCCAAGCAAACTTTCGGGTATATTTTCTCACAAAGCTAAATTGATACTTATAATTTCTTAATTTAAAACATTGAGAGGCATATAAAAACATTTTTAGAAAATGTCTTTTATGTCTACACAATAAGATTAGTCGTTGGAAAAGTAAAATTCTAATCTAAATTTTAATAGTAGAGGACTAAAGCGCAATTATCTAAAATTGCAATAACAAATGCACCCACAACTTTGAAAAAATATTACATCCGGACTCTGGATGTGCGGACAACGGCCCGAATACAGCAGAGGAGGGGAGGGATAGGACCTCCGCCCCTCCTCGCTGCATCCGGGCCGTTGTCCGCACATCAGGATTTCAAATGTAATATTTTGTCCACAACGTTAGAGAATTTAGGTCTTTCACGTATGTTTCTTGTCTAGAATCGTGTCACCAAAGTTTTTATTGTCCGAGCCAGGTATATTTACTTTGTTCAACTTAATTCCTTGCAAACTGACTAAGTGATAAAATATCACAGAAACAATGTATCACAACCACAGCCTCACTGATAGGGGTGGTTGCGCAAGTGTTGTATAGCAGTTGAAAAATGGGCTTCNATGATTTGAACTATGTTCAAATCCTTCTTTAAAGTATGGTTTGAGCACATTTCATCTTGTTGCATTATGTTTCAGGCTTATTCCACTTATTTTAAATCAATATTATTCATTGCAACCTTAAATAAGTACATCAAAAACAGTGAAAATACTTTGGTCCAACCAAACTTTCGGATATATTTTCTCACAAAGTTAATTGACACTTATAATTTCTTAATTTAAAACATTAAGAGGCATATAAAAACATTTTTATAAAATGTCTTTTATGTCAACACAATAAGATTAGCCGTTGGAAAAGTAAAATTCTAATCTGAATTTCAACTGTAGAGGACTGAAGCACAATTATCTAAAAATGCAATAACAAATGCACCTCCAACTTTGAAAAAATATTACATCCGTACTCCGGATGTGCGGACAATGGCTCGAAAACAGCGGAGGAGGGGAGGGATCAGACCTCCGCCCTCCTCGCTGCATCCAGGCCAGAGTTCAAATGTAATATTTTGTCCACAACTTTAGAGAATTTTGGTCTCTCACGTATGTTTCTTGTCTAGAACCGNGACCTCCGCCCTCCTCGCTGCATCCAGGCCAGAGTTCAAATGTAATATTTTGTCCACAACTTTAGAGAATTTAGGTCTTTCACGTATGTTTCTTGTCTAGAATCATGTCAGCAAAGTTTTTATTGTCCGAGCCAGGTATATTTACTTTGTTCAACTTAATTCCTTGCAAACTGACTAAGTGATAAAATATCAAAAAAACAATGTATCACAACCACAACCTCACTGATAGGGGTGGTTGCGCAAGTGTTGCATAGCAGTTGAAAAATGGGTCTTATGTGGACTGGAGGAGATATCATATCTTGCTGGCATGATTAGCTGATAGTAGGGTGAGCAAATGTAATCTCGATAGGGGATATTTATATGATAATAACATAGAACATAGAATTAAAAATAATCACATTAATAAAGAGGTGCCTTGTATAGAATAATTTATTACGTTTGGAAGAAAAAATAAATAAAATAACTTTCTTTACTCTTATTTGTCCCATCACATCTGTCATCATTACCAATCATATCAATACCAAACTCACTACAAAATTTGAGATGATTTAAATGATACAAGTTCGCTGCACCCAAAAAAATTATAGATGATAGGGGACGTCTCAGAAGTTGCATATTTGTCTCTATTCTAGTGGGAGCGTCACAATCGATTAATGCACCATCGCTTCTCTCTATAACATATTCTGAAATCCTTTAATACTTGGTAATCATCATTGGTGTCGTTTTATATTCGTAATTGTTCGAAGAGGGGCATTAATGATTCTATTTGGTCATCATATAATCGTTCAGTTTACTCAAAAGGTCTTTGTTCAGTTAAAAGGTCTTCAGTCGGGTGGAAGGTCATTGGTTGGCTAGAAGTTCTTCGGTCGGTCTTCCTGAGAGAACCCCCTATAGAGTCTTTATCGTTGAAGTGAAATTACAACATCTAAAAGAGGGTGTGTCACCGCAATCTAATCGGTAGCTTTCCTTTGAACATGAAGTCTTCATAGAGGATTATAAAGGTGTTTTATGGGATGACCATTAACAATCCTTGAGAAGAATCCTAGAATCAGTTGAGGGGGTTGAATACATACTACTCTTCCTAATATTAGGTGCATAATGTTCCTTTGTTTGGTTGTGCTTTCTTTTGGTTAGCCCATGATTCTGACAAAATTAAACGAAAATTGATGCCTTTGTCTTTTAGTATCTTCTTAGCAAGATCCACTAAATTTTCTTGAGATTTGTGCTGATATATTTTTTATGTATAAATTTAAAACAATTAATAAATGGACAATATGCCTTTGGTGTCATAAATTTGACAAAAAAATTATATCTAATTTATTTCTTAGGAAAAATGTGCTAAACATTTTGTTTTAAACTAAAATGCTTCTTGATATATTTATAAGTGCTATACATGAGGAACTACACCCCACACTTCCCAATTTGTCTCTTCATGGCCACCAGCATTTTGCCTTCTTTGAACTAGGAGTGTGAGATAGGTTTATTTTATTCATTTATTTATCAATTAGAGCATGTATAGGTATTATTTTATGAATCTTCCATTATACATGTAGATTTGGTCATTTTGACAGAGATACAATGCAATTCTTGAAGACTGCATTTCAATCTTTAAACGTCTGACAAACTAAAAACCAATCTTTTTTTAAGGAAGATCGAACCGAACATAGTTCTTGCGTATCAAAATTTTGTTTTTCAATCAATAACTGAAACATGTTCAAGCATTATTCATTCATGGTATGGATATTATTTGAAAATTGTTTACACATCTATTTTTTAAAATCTAATAAGAAAAAGTTATGATTTATCTTCAAACATAATTAAATCATAGATTGAATATCCTAGATAATAGTTCAAAGATTATTAATACTTGACTTATGTTTCATTATCATTTTCTTATATTCAAAGAGAAGTGATATTATAAGTTAACAAAGTATATTTATAAATCAATTGAGTATCAATATTTTAATATTGTATAAGAGAGAGTGCAAAGAAGAAATGCAAACTAGTTTGATATTCATCAATAAATATAACAAAATATTGATGTTACAAATAAGATATTTCACGTGAATATCATACTGATGGCACATATAAAACGATGAATATTGATGAAAAATAAGTTTGATCTAAAGATAGTGTTGTTGTACCACTTTGGTGGATCACTATTAATTACTTACCAGTTATGTTTGATATTTTCCTGATTGTGTCATCATTGTTTTATCAACAACATGTTTTTACATGTGTAACTACTATTCTTAAAAAGAATTTTACTAACATTTTTATTCTTTTGTCTAAATGAGGGTAATGCAATAATAGCAAGATCATTATCTTCCAATTATGTTGGTAATGATGTGAACTTGCAGGATTCATGTAATAATGGTTTTTTTGAGGCTTTAATGCTAATGCACCGATTAGAGATGTCCAACCATAGCTTGTGTTCACTTAAAACTAGAAAATAATAAAAGACTTTGATAAGAAGAATAGTTCACATTATCTATCAATAACACATAAAGAACTTACAAATCATAAAAATTAGTGCCTAAATGTATCTTCAAAGCCATGGCTTCTAATAGAATAACATAACAATGGAACACCATGTGAGTATTGTCAATTTTCGATGGTCTCAGTCCGTCAATTATGAACATATTATTCGTCACTGATTAGATTTCTGACGAGTTATCGACTGTGTCAAGATCATAGCTAAAACCCTTGTCAGAATTATTAAACTTATTAGAATTTTGATGGTTTTGTTTTACTGACGTCTTTTCAACATACATTGATCGTTGATTTTAAAAAACTCAAAAGGCATGGGGAACCTCGATTTTTGTCGGTTTTTTATAACCAACGAATAAATCATTGGAAATCAATGAGCGGTTCACCGCCGAAAAAGTGTCGCAATTGTCACTTTTTGTAACATAGTTTCTCCATCACTTAAGTGACGAGGGTGTGTCAAAATTTTAACCTACAAGGAGGCCATCGATTAGCTGTCAATTTTTATTGAAGCAATAACTGTCAAATGTTCATTGGTAACGTGATGCTGATATAACAGAAGGTTTATGTTATCATTTATGGCGACAATTAATGAAATGATCTTTGCAAAACTGACGATAAGCCGTCAGAAACTTGTAGCATATAACAAAATTTTTTTTTCGGTATTTATGATTTCCACACCTGCAATCATGACACCACTTAACCAATCCAAACATTTTACAGAATAAAGTTGCATTTGAATAGTAAATTATTCAACTAAACAACTAAATAAATGACAAGCATTTAATTTAATATATACACATCATAGTTCAATAATAGAGTATCTGCCATAATGTTCTACAAATTCATATAAAAATAAAATGTGAAAAACCCTTGCTAATTATCACCTGTCTCCTCCTCATCATCATCATGCTCCTTCAATGGTGGCTTCCTTCATTGCTTAGCCTGCTACCAGAACATATCTACTCATCCTTCAACTTGGCCTCCATATTGGCCTTTAGCTCTGACCTCATCTGATCCAAGTGGACCTTCATCTTAGCAGTGAAGGTGAAAACACGCCAAGAGACCTTCTCAATTTGTGCGACAGAAGTAGAAGCTCCAGATGCATTGGTTGAGGGGTGATCATCGTAGGTGAATGCCTGAGACCCGAGCCTGTCTACTCGACCCTTCTTCTTCCCATCTACAGCCTCCCTCCATAGATTGTACTCTGACGGATCATGATCTCAAATCGTAACACCATACGACACCTTGGATCAGCTCTCCTTTGACTGTTGGAATCACTCTTGCAAAAAAGTAACTACATACAAGTTGAGCCAACACAAATAAGCATTAAAATGGTTTAGCTTGTAAATATCTGGCTCACAAGGGATCTGCCGTCGATTCACTTTTGGTCTGACCGCCTCATATAGGAGCACTCATGTACATTGAAATCTGAGGGCCCTCATCCCAACTGCACAGTTTGTCAGTATACTGAAATACTTAGAATATATATTTGATTTGATGTAAAGTTTAAATTAAAAATAAATTTTTACCAACCTCCACTTGTATTTTCTGTGTGGGAGCACTCCATTAGTTTGCTTGGAGGCTGAGCACTTGTTCTACTTGCTTGCCCCCTCTTGTTTTGGCACTCTAGATAATCTCATGTCCTAAGAAGGGAAGCTAAGCATCCTCTTCTATCCAAAAGGGGCGTTGCCACTATCTTTGAATGTCATTGAACATGTCCCGTAGGCAGTCACTGCCCTTACGATTGAAGTTACACCGGATGTGTGCTTTATGCTTAGGGGGCCAAAAGAGTTATTTCGGAAAAAGTACATGGATTATGTTATATTGATAAATATATAAGAGAAATTAAGATTGTGATGATGGATATATAATGCAAACGTCTGGAACCAAAGATCCCGAATTACCACTGATATGTCCTTCCAGAAAAAATACGCCGAGTCATACTTGCTCCAAATGATATCCAGAATGGTATGAATAACTTGTATCTGGAGAGCTTGAAAACAATAAATGTTTCATTTTTTATGTAATTACAAAAATAAAAAGATTAATGTCAATATGTTAAAAAAAAGCTTATGGGTTCCCAACATATGTAATGCTGCAATCGTTTCCTGTCAACTTTTGTCCAGAAAAAGCAACATGATGCTCCATCGAACTCATCCCCGCTGCAATCGACGAGGATGTAGGGGTGAGGATGG
>JXCR01144253.1:102204-127873 GCA_002079205.1 Phalaenopsis hybrid cultivar | reverse complement strand
GGGGGGGGGGGGGTAGAATCTTAATACAATGAATTTTTAGTTTTATTTTTAATTGAGAAAGTAAAAATATTACTTTCAATATATTAAAATTACCTTATGTGTTGTCGATAGGCTTGATGCGGTAGCTACTACCTATCAACTCCTCCCCAGTAGAGGCAGCCTGGGCCTTTGAAGTTAGGGGTGGGGGTTAGTGTAAAAATGGGGGTGCCAATGCAGGACGGGGTGACAGTGAGAGTGGAGGTGGGTGTGGGGGTGGGGTTGTGGGCTTGGATCGAGGTAGGGGTTAGNCTCTATTATCTTGATAAACTTATCATTTGAACTTATTTTCTTAAATAAAATAGTAATACTCTAAATAAAAAAACATAAACCTTTTTAAAACTAAAATAAAAAAAAAAATAAACTTTCTAAGGAAACTTAACAAAACACTTTTTTTAAATAATGTTTTAAAAATTAATCTTTAATAAGGTTTTACAAATGAAGCTTAATTATTAATAATGACATTTTCAGAGAAACAAAGATATATCTTAGAGAAATAAGATATATCTTTAATAAGAAAATGCTCCACAAATAATTGCAAGATCATCCAAGTCACAATCCATAAATCACCACAAAAAAACATTTGAACAAAGTCAAGATGTATTCAACCTCCAAAGAAGAAAAATAAATTGAGAGAGAAAAAGAAACAACCAGAACAAAGATGAGCAGGGAATCAAAAGAAATAATTTATATGACAATTTAGCTCACGACTTACGTGCAAAAATTTTAAATTTTCATCCAGAAACTATTGAATATAAATATTTAATGAATAAAAGTGGAATTCAATATAGCTCAACCAAGTCAAACTTACTCAATAAAATGAAGCATTAATCTGATCTAAATTAGGGACATCTGAAAAAGAAAACATGTTATTAACTTAGATCAATTTTAGAAAATTTTATTTTCTATATGTCTACTAAACTAATTTAGTAAAATAAAAACTAATTAGTTTTTAGTATTATATTTCTTATCCTTCTCTTAAGCTATAAAATTAAGAGATTTTTTTATGCAAATAATGTAAAACACATAAACAATTAGGCAGCCATTGCTTAGCAAAGTTCCTTTTGCACTTCTATCAAAATTTAAATTTCAATACAAATTCTAGGCTATAATTAATGAACTTACAAATATAAAAATTCTCATGCATTTTTTCAATTAATTCTAACTAGTTGTAGATATTTGGCAACTCTAAGAAATTATGGCTTTAACACGAAGTTGAGTGAATTTCATTAGTAAAACTTAGCAAGCATTGCTCTCTAAACCCCCTGTCTTCTATGAAAAAAAATATAATCATAGAACTTCTACACCAAAATTCATAACTAAATTTGAATTTACTAGAGTGGCACATTCTAAGCGGTGAGTATTTATGTCTAAGCTTATAATGACAAAGGCTTTGTTTAAAGATGAACCTTATCCAAAGCAATGACATGCCTATGGGATTATTAAAAGAAGATGCCCAACAATAATTAATAGAGCAAAAAATAATCATTTGCAATAACATACTTAAGTAGTAGTTGCTAAAAATAATCATTCAGGTCAATATCCTTAAAAATAGAATTTGCTCAATAGCATATAAATTTAAAATATTTGTAGATAGAGAAGGGAACAATACATAACTACATATTTTATTCGATCTCTAACTTGATTGCTAGTTCACTTGATGGAAGATTTGTATATTTATTTCAGGACTTGAACATTTAATACATTTTACCAAACCATCTAATGTCTTACTTGCTTTACCTAGACCATTTTAAGCAACTTGATGAAAAGTATGCAACATTATAAGATAAAAAGATGATAGAAATTTTGTTTTTTTTCAAATTGACAACCTTATGCTTATATATATATAGACTTTTTATGATGCTAACATATATGATCAAACATTGCAACATCATTTTTTATCAAACACTCATTATGATGATAATGTTTTGTATATATTATATTTTTGTCTTTTTTTACAAATTATTAAAAATTTACCCAACTATGTATTAGATTAGGTTCAGCTTGAATCAATTTGATGATAAAAAAAAATCCATTCAAGCAAAAAATAACAACAACAACAACAAAACCTTCATCTCACTACATGGAGTCGGCCCCCTGAATCATTTTTCTCCATTGCATCCTATTTAGTGTCATGTTTTCATCTAATTATAATAAAGTAAGATCATTTTTTATACAATATGCCCAAGCCTTCCTAGGTCTACCTCTGTCATTCAAACATGTAGAGCAAAAAGGGAAACATTCTTTGGTTAACTATGAACAAGATATATCTTTTCATTAACAAAAACTATAAATACCACAAGATATATTTTCTTAAGAAAATCATCCAACCAAAAACATAAATTTAATTAATTGTAATAAATATCATCATAGAGTTATTATAAGAAAATAACGTGTTTATCCAATAGATCAAATATGTTCACTAAAAGTGTATCAGGACTGAGTTTAAGCCAAAGAGTTTTGTACATTTTAAAATCATATGAAGTTTTTATAGTCTTTGTTTGTTATGTTGTATTTTTTCTTGTTTTATATATTCCTAAATGATATTATGCGTCCACAATTTGGTTGCAATCATTATACAAAGGACTTCAAGTTTAATGTCGTCCAGATAAGCAGCATTGACAAATCAACATAAACTAAAATAACAAAAACGAAGTTATATTGAATTTACTTTAAGGTCCTAGCTATAATGAATTTACTTTTAAGGTCCTAATTGAAAAGAAAGAGACTTATTGAATGATCTGTTGTTAAGTTAGGTGCGATGATTATTACAGTTTTTAGTTTTTTTGGAAAAGTCAGACAGCTGTAAGAAAATTGTCACCGCACGGTGTGAAAACGTTGTTTTCAGCGTTTTGAAAATGCATAAGCTGTCAAAATGTAGTTTACCCAAACAGGTCTGGTACATTTTCAAAAAACCACCGCATCAAATATGCTGCCCTAAACGGATCATTTTCCTGTAATTTAAACATGATAATCTTATAACAATCAAACATAAATAGCATTATCTCCGATTGTATGAAGCCGCCACCACAAAACTAATAAACTAAAACTTCATTATTATTAGGCGCCCCAAATTTGTCCCATGCTCCTCAATTTTCAATACAGACACTATTTAGGACTCGGAGACATTGTTTCAACAATGAGCTAAAATAGACTTTCGTCAGGACTTGGCAATAATTAGAAAAATACAATAGTTTCTATAGCGTTTAATTTCGGTGGATATATTTATATTATGGAATGGAATGTTATCAAAAACTGATGTCTATGAATAATAATGTTTGAATATATTTTAAACAATTTTAATACAATGGCAATTTAAAATAATAATTTCATTGTACTTTTGTGAAAGTTCATTCAATCACCAATCTAATTGGATATTCTCTCTAAAATATTTTCTTGCCCATCGTTATAGGAGAAAATTTTCCTTACAGAGTCCAGACGTAGCTCTACGTGCGGACTCTAAAAATATGTCGTCGCATATGCTAAATCGCGGAGGTTATTAGTGAGTTATTGGGGGTTATTCTAGGGGGTTATTGAATTGGAACAACAGAGGTTATTGACAACATTATTTGAGTTAATACCCCAATAACCACACAATAACCTCCTAATAACCCTCCCAATAAAATCTGTAGTTCCACTACAATAACATTCACAGTTCCACTCTAATAACATCTACAGTTCAACTTTAAGATTTTTTTAGGTTGGCCCGGTGCAGCATACATGGTGGCATATTATTGGAGCTCGCACGCAGAGCTGCTTCCAGACTATGTATGGAAAAATTTTTCTTGTGACAAAAGCCGCCAAATCTGTTAAATTTCAAGTTTTAATTTTCATAACTTTTCTTATATCACCTATTTCAAAATCACCTCCGAGGTTGTGTAAAAGTAAATCTCGTATTTCTTAATGAAATTTAATATTTTATAATTAGCTTATAATTATTTCACTCCCATATAAAAATAAAAGCATTATAAGAAACTTACATGCTCATTATTCATGAAATACCTTTGGGCAGTCATATACAACTTAAAGATACACTTGAGCCCTTTCATTAGCTACTCGACTTTGTTTTCATGAACAATATTTTAATTGTTTTATTTATTCTTTGTTCTACCAAAGCACGTAGTGGCTATTAAAAATAGCAAGCATTTTACTGATTTTGCAAATGATTGTTTCACAAACTATCCCTTGAAAATGTTGGCATCAAATTATCCCGATGTTACTCGATGCATGGGTCTGCTTAACGAAAAATTATTCCATACGGATCGGATACCACACGCAGCTTGTGTGCGGTGTCCTATCCGGACCGTAAATCACCTGATGTACGGTCCTGATGTATTTTGGTGGGTCCCACCTAAATTTTTTTATTTTTTTTTAAAACGGAAATAATCCTGACCGAAGATCACCGTGAACTACGACCAAGATCGAACACCGCATGCAAAGATGTATGCGTTGTCCGTACGCAATAATCCCTCCTGCTTAACTCAAGTTTCTTTTGATTCCATCACCTCATCATATCATTCTTCTTTTAATATATAATAGTATGAGTATAGAGCATTATTGACGGAATCTTCTAGTTTATATGAAAACATCATCTACGAATAATACAAGGCATCAAGCACTAGTATTTCTGCATGCTACGTCTGATTTTCGGAGAAATTATTGCATACAGACACAACATGCATCTCTGGATGCGGCGTCCGATCCTGACCGTAGATCATGGTGATTTATGGTCAGAATTATTTAAGTTTTTTTTTTTAAATTTAGGTGGGGCCCATCGAAATACATCAGGATCGGACATTGCACGCAAGGTATGTAATAATTTTTCCAATTTTCGTGTTGAAATGACATGTTTTTATTTTATTTTATTTTAATTTCTTGGCTCATTTTACACAAGATAAGAATGTCAATGAATCTTTTTTGTAAATTTTAAAATATGTGGAGAAGCAAACTTTTTAAATCACAAAATAGAGAAATATTAGATTTTCTTTTAATTGAGAAGGTCATTCATGCTTTATAAGGAAAAAGGAAACATTTGCGGTTATAGGTAAGGTTTAAAATTTTGCTGCTCAAAAAATTTGCAAATGCAATTATTACAACATGTAGAATTTCCATTGATGAGTGGTTTTGAATAATTGTACTGTCTAATCTCGGCCTTGAATAATTGTACTGTCTAATCTCGGCGTGGAAACGAGCTGGGCTTGAGCGAGCTCAGCTTGGGCTCGTGTTCGAAATCGGCTCGTGAACAGTGTGTTCGTGTTCGGCTCGAAATTTGCTCGTTAAACTAAAATTGAGAAAAATAGATGTAAAGTGTGGGAATCGAACCTGGATCAAATATATACAGAAGAAGACACTAACCACATTGACACATAAGACGTTATGATTTAAACTTAGACAGAAATATATATAATATATTATTATATAAATAATATATGTAATATATTGTTATGTAAAAAGTTAAATAATTTTTTTTCGAGCCATTTCGAGCCGAACACGAGCGAACAAACTGTTGTTCGTGTTCGACTCGTTAGGCTTAACGAACGTGCCGAACACGAGCTGCTTAACGAGCCGATCACGAGCTGTTCACGAACAACAAGCCAAATTGACAGCCCTAGTCTAATCAAGGTCATACAGTATAATTTATTTATAATAATTAGAATTAATTAGCCTAATGATTCTTTATGTTTAAATTAGGCTAATTTTCAACCCTATTATATAGCACAAATTTTGGTGTATTGTGCAAATAATTTAAAATTTAAATTTACGTGGCGTAAGAAAGTATTGTAAGTCATTTTGGCTTGAAATTGATCAAAATCGTTGAATATGATATATCTCATAGTAAGATTACTTCAATAAAATTAATTAAAAGTTTTGAATCAGAGCTAATTTATCTTTTTGGATTTCTAAAATTTACATCATACAAAACGATTTTATTACGATCAATTTGAATTAATTTTACTTTAAAACTCACTTGAGCATCTACTGGCTATTTAAAAATAACTTTATTTGAAAAATAATATTAACAATAGTAACAATAAAATTTAATATTACTCAAGTTGTCTTCTTTCTGAGCTTGCAACACTTTGAGTGCAGATTCCACTAGAGGAATAAAGATCTTTTCCGACGGCCATATTTCGTCGGTTATGATGAGGAAAAACATCGTTTTTGTTGTTTTCGACGGTTTATCGACAGTTTTAAGCTCGCAGTTAAAACCTTTCTATGTAATTTCAGAACCGACTGAAATTATGGAGGTATTTAATTACCGATGCATAACTAACGATTTGATGTCGTAGTTTTTTTTTTGTAGAGTTTTGAATCATCAATTTTCGTCGATTCATATAACCAATGGTCGATCCTTCAGTAATAGTAATAGCATACACGTCGAAAAAGTGTCACACCCTTCACTTTTTTGACGCAATTTTTTCGTCGGTTACAAGTCGCTAATGCATCGGTTATATAAATCGATTGCTAAACATTCAGAAAAGTTTCGCGACAGTCATTTACAGATGACTCAGTTGTTTCGTCGATTTGCAGTCTCTAATCTGTCGGTTATAGAAATCAACAGTTAAAATGTCGGTAAAGTGTCACCCCTATTGTTTTCATATGACATACTTAAGCTGTCGGTTCGGTGTCGGATAGGGGTTAGTAAGTAAATTAATAGACTAGCTGTCTGTTTTGCCTACAAATATGTTGAAGTAGTCGGAAAATCGACGATAAGCCGTCAGAAACCTATTGCATCAGAAAAAAAACATATTCTTTGTCTCATATTTACATTTCCCCACCTGGTATCGTAATGTCTATTATACAATCCCGCCATTTAACGAACTAGAATAGCTGTCGAACAGTAAATTATCCAGATAAGTAACGATATAAACCAAATGCATTTACTCTAAAATATATACATTTTTGTTCATAGAAAAAACTAAATGTTCAAATGTACAACATAAAAAGAAAATAAATATCTCCCCTAATCAACCTCTCTCTATCTCCTTATCCTCATTGTCCTCTATTGCTTTTTCATCCTCCATTGCTACCTCACTATGCCACCTCATCCATTGCCGACACGAATCTAACTCGGCGTCAGCTTGTTCTCCATGTTCGCCTCTACCTCTGATCTCATCGGAGTGAAGCGAGTCTCCATCTCGGCAAAGAATGAGACAACACACCTAGAGATCACCTTGTCCTGTGCGATAGAGGTGGAAGCCTCGGATGCTCTTGTGGAGGGGTGAGTTTCGTAGCCAAATCCATTCGAGCTGAGCCCATAGACTCAATCGTTTTTCTTCCCTCCAACAACCTCCCTCCATAAGGCGTACTTAGAAGGATCATGCTTGTGGGTCATAATATCTCCGGGCGCTAGGAATCTGATCTCCTTCAGCTGCTGGAATCTCTCATGTAAAAAAGCGTATTTACATTCAGCTACAGCTAGCATGTATTAACATCAAACTAGTTTAGCAAGTGGATTACTTGGTCGCATGGTATCTGTTGTCGATCTAGCACTGGTCGGACTGCCTCTGATAATTGCACTCATGTATATCAACGACGGAGGGCTCATGTCTCATTTCCACATTTTGTGTATATAACAAAATAGTTAGAATACATCTTCAAACTATTGAAATCTTTAAAGTAAGAGTGAAATCTTACCAGAGTCCACTTATATTATATATGTCAGAGTGCCTCACCAGTGTAGTTGGAGGGCACATGCTTCTACAGTTTGATCTCCCATTCTACTTTGCTTAGTACCTCTTCTCCATGTAGGTCAAGAAATCCCAAGCTATAAAGAGCAAGCCAAAGACATCCTCCCTGAGCCAAAGAGGACACTGTAGTGATTTCTGAATATTACTAAACATGTCCTGGAGGTGATCACTGCCCTTGCCCTCAAAGTTATGCCTGATGTGTGGCTCGTGCTCAGGGAATCAGGAGAATTATTTTTGCAAAATTACACGGTTTATGTTCATATAATCATAAATAAAAATAACTTAAGGTATTTGTGAATGATACATACCGCAAACTCCTGAATCCAAAAATCTCGAAGTGCAATCGTGTTCTCCTTCCATGATAAGTACCCTAAGTCATATTTGCTTTGAATAATATCTTGAATGACATGAATAGTTGGGGTCGACATGAAAGAAGGTGGGGGGGGGGGGTAGAATCTTAATACAACAAATTTTAGTTTTATTTTTAATTGAGAAAGTAAAAATATTACTTTCAATATATTAATATTACTTTATGTGTTGTAGATAGGCTCACCGCAGTAGCTACTGCCTATCAACTCCTCCCCGGTAGAGGCAGTCTGGGCCTTTGAAGGTAGGGGTGGGGGTTAGTGTAAAAATGGGGGTGGCAATGCAGGATGGGGCGACGGTGAGAGTGAAGGTGGGTGTGGGGGTGAGGGTGAGGGCATGTGTCGGGGCAGGGGTTAGTGTAACAATGTGGGTGGCAATGCGGGACGGAGCGACGGTGAGAGTGGGGGTGGGTGTGGAGGCAGGGTAGGGGTGAGGTGGTGAGGGCAGGTGCGGAAAAAGGGGCAGAGGTGAGAATCGAGGTGGTGGCGAGGATACTGGTTGAAGTAAGGGCGAGGGTGGGGGTGGGTGCCAAAGTTCAGCGGACTCTCCTGACGTGCTTCTTTGTCAGATAGCACTGTGCTCCACGCCCCCCCCCCCTGAGTGGGGAGGGAGATTGCCTTTGTCTCCAGCTAACATTTACTAAAAAAGAGAAGAAATGTTATTAGTTAGTGCACATAGCAACATACTATGTTATACATTGATAGTAAAACATTATGAAATATAAACATAGAACACAAAGTTGTAATACACAAGGAAAAACTAATAAAAGCAAAAACAATAACGTACACAATAAAAAAAAATTTAAATTCAACAAAAAGTAAAATAATCCATTATTCAAAGTAATTTATTCGTTTTACTCAACATCATCTGAAGAGTGACTAGAGGATGTAGTGATGATCTCTTCTTCAAACACATTGTTAGAGCCGTACTGGCAACGACTTTATGTATGCTTAAAAATACAAGAATTTGATACTGCTGCTAGAAGATTTAATTCCGCGGCAACGACGCCAAAAAATTGACAGAGGTTATGATTAGATAAAGATATATATAAAAATATTCAATAATTACAAAGTTACATTTATCAACGCATGTATACGTATCGCTCAAGTAATACAGAGCTTTAATGGAGTCCTCGATATCGATCCCACATGGAGTAATATTAGAGGCTACAGACTAATATTTTAGAAAATCAATACTTAATCACAACAATATAGAGTTCAATTTTGGCTTATCTGTCACTAATAGGCAATTGAAATAAATATGTAATTTTAATAACTCTTAAATAACTCTAGAACTACAAACTAAGATTTTAGAAAAAGCAATACTTAATCGCAACAATGGAATTCAATTTGCTTATGACTACAAACTAAGATTTTAGAAAAGCAATACTTAATCACAACAATATAATTCAAATTGCTTATCTATGAACTAAGATTTTAGAAAATCAACACTTAATCACAACAATATAATTCAAATTGCTTATCTGTCATCTATTAGACAATTGAAATAAATATGTAATTTTAATAACTCTTAAATAACTAATTCTACTAATAAAGCTTCTAATGTGAATTTCAATATATAAGAAAGCATCCTTCTCATTGTCAAGAAATTAAAATGAATGGATAAAGTGAATTAGTTCAAATTGGATTGTGTCAAATAGGAGCATACCTATTTTTTACCCTTTGATCCAGGAATAAAGAACATTGACTAATCTTATGCTTGTTTACTGAATCTGCGGCTAGGCTGGGAGAATACCAGCTCTCACTTCAGAGCTCCCAAGTTCCCCTCGTATGAGGGCTAACATCTATACTTAAGCTCCCAAATGATAGGACCGAATTGAGGATTTTAGTCTGTCACTCCAAAATCTCCAATTCTACACCTAATAATTTTATTTCCCTATTTATTTGCACCCAACTTTCAAGGACTTTGATCTCCCTGAATCTTAGATGTAATCTTCACTTTAGTTGTAAAACTCAACATATTTTAACAAATCAATTGGATAGATTAAAAGTAAATTAAGATCGAAGTGGAAAGATCATCACAATTTCTTTAACATTCTCAAGGCTCAACCAATTCAAATCGCCATTTCAAAAAATCTCAAGACAAAAAGAAAGACAAAGAAAACTACTCAGAGCTCATGGGGAAGATACGACAAAACTCAAGTTTTATATATAAAAGCAAAGTCATACAAACTACAATAAGTAAATACCACTTATCTCTAATTTCTCCCCAAGCAAACTCCTCGACGTTCCTCTGAATCTCTTTCTTTCTTTACAGTACACAAAATTCTTTTTCGAAGCGGAAAGGAGGAAGAAATATCTCACTTTCCCTCCACTCTTATAATCTTTCGAAGAATTTTTCATGATCTAACCCAAAATTAAACTCTCTACACTCTACACACTCTACACACTCTACACTCTCTTCAACTTCCTCCTCCTCTCTCTGTCTCTCTCTCATTTTTCAGCCAAAAGTTTCTCTTAAAATTGTAGAAGAGTTTTTCCAAGAGTTGCCTAAGCATCCCCTCAAAAATCGTCCACATTCAATGTACCTGTTGAGATAACCGCCGTCGGCGCCGTTGGGCCTCGAGGGAGCCATCGGCGGCCTTATAAGAGTTGGTCTCGAGGGCGTCGAGGCGGCCTTCTGGAATATTTGATTCTGAACTCTCGGGAAAAACCTGTCGTCGGTGATGTTGGGCTCGCATCGGCGCCCTAGTTCAAATCGCATATTTTGGTCCTTTTTGCTCCAAATTCGCTTCTTTCAACATCTTTTTGCTCTAATGATCATAATTCAACATACTTGCAACAAAACATAAAAAATACATTTCTTTAAAATGCAATATCATCAAAATCAGTGTAAAATATGTATGAAAATCTCAATATATTTTCCTTTGGGCACGTACTCATCGCCAATGTTGATTTCTTTGCATTCACCACTAACAATTTAAAGATTGAGCTCTTCATTGATTGCATCAAGTGGGAAATCGAAACCTATCATTGTAATTAATTATTGTACTGGTTCAATGTTATTATGAATATTAATTATTGATCTTAGTTTACTCAAAATGACAACCACTCTGTGAAAGTTCTCTTTCCCTATGTGGATATTAAAGATAAAAAACCTGACTCGTTTGTCGGGCTAGAATGAAAGAATCAGATTTAGCATACCTTCTTTTCACTTTCACTTATGTAATACTATATAGTTGGTTTTCCCTTGTTCCAAGATTAGGAGCATGATCAAACCAAGTTTAGTTGAATAGAAATACACTTCCTCTAATAGAGCCTGAGTAAGATAACTGAACAACTTCTTCTAGAATCTCATGATAACCTATCTCGTTGTCTGATTTATCATCTGCTTTATGACAAATACCAAAATTACAAGAGTTTTTCCTTCAAACCAGGATCTCGTATTAAACATGTACCATTTAAATCATAAATTTGTCAGATTTTCACAATGCTCAAAGGTCCCCAAGCAAGATCTTTCAATCCCTGATCTATCACTTCGTTTCTTAACTCATGAATCTATTAATACATACATAAAAAATCATGTGCCAATGAAAAACCTCACGTCACATGAAATGATCTTTCAATTTCAACACACATACATTGTAAACCACTTTGGGAAGTTATTCTCGATCTCTCTATTGGTGTCATCATCCTCCGTTAAATGTAATGAATCCATGAATAAACTATTCATGCATTTAAATATCATTGAAATAGCTAATCATGATATCTTTCAGATGAATGAGTGAAAAATGATAATAGAAAATTGTCTTACTCAAATAAATGGTTGTATTTCGTCGAAATTGAGAAGAACATAATGAATCAATGCTTGAAGGTTATGATCATTAAGGTGATGTGATGTTCGCCTCCTAGATGATTCACCTAACTACTGGAAAGTAGAAAGGGTCAATGGCGGGACCAAACCCTAAGAGTCTTACATTGATTCTTCTTCCATAAAATAGTATGAGCAAAATGTTGTTGTCTCTTATTGTAAACAGGCTTCACATATCGATCCTTTTGGTCGGACCTTATCCTTCAAAGTTTTTTTAGTTTATTAAAAAATCTAAAAGATAAAATGATGCTTAGAACATATTGGCAATCTTCTTTAAAAATGAGTGGTTAACTATCTAGTCTTACATTAATTACCTCTTAATTGGATACATCTTGCGCTATTATACTACGCCATCAATTAATGCCTCAGGAGGTAGGAGTACAGGTAGATGCTCATCGAGTTGAGTATACTTGATGAAAATATTCTCTCAAGCTTGAAATATGATACATGAAGGTCTGCTTCCAGCTGACGTACATCGTCAAGTTCTAAGCAAGATGCACTTAGTTCCCTGAAGAACAAACTGATTTCAATCAATGGATTAAGGACTTCACTTAATCAATGTGTAGATCATATAGTGATCGGGTTGACCACATGATCATGTGTTGACAATATGGTGGCTAGGTAAATAACAAGGTCACGTGTTTGTCAAATTTAGGGTATGATGGTCAATTTGGTCAATTTGGATCAAAATTAGGGTTTAGCCTTCTTGCTTTGACCATCCTAAGATGTCAAAGGTCATTCGATTCAAAAAGGTGCATTGGGGTTTAAGTCTGATATTTTAAGAGTTTGGTGAGGCTGGAGAGACCTCTGGTGAAGTCAATTGATTCAAATTTGGTCAAAATTAGGGAAGGTTCAATGGGTTTTGATCATCCCAGGGTGCTTTCAGATTTTGGGTCCAAAACTGCACATTAGGATTTAAGTCTAAATTTTAGGGTTTGGAGGCCTCTAGTAAGGCCAGTGATCAATGTTGACAGATCCTTTCCCAAACATGCATTTAAGGGTTGGTAGTGACCCCTAAAATTTACGAATAGGCTTTCTAGGTCTATGGAGAGATTCCTAGAGCTTCAAACGAGTTTAAGTGACGTAGGGAATGTTCTACCCATGACTGTCAATTTGGCATCCCTACTTGGTTAGAACACTAGGTCAGTCGACCAAGGGATTGGGGATTGAGATCTAGCCTAGTAAGGTTCTAGAAGAGTACACTACTTAGCCTAGTTGTCATGGATAATGTGAGTAGGGTGGATTCTAACAAAAGCAACGTCAACAAGCAACATTTAAGAAAACCACGGTCACCATGATCTTTGAATCATAGAGGCACAATCCTCATCAATCTTGAAGGAACACTTGAGATTTCACCCATTTTTTTTGTTTCTTCTGCCTGCAATATATTTTTTTACCTAGGTATCAGATTTAAAAAACCTTCTTTGTGATACCGCCAAGGTTGGTTCACCAGATTAGTAAACTATATACTTTTTCTATTGAAATAGTTTTTAAGTGTTTCCTCATTGGATTGATACATGATAATTTTTAACAACATTAATAATTGATTTGTATCCTTGCATTGTACGACTGACTTATTTTGTGGTATTTTTTGATACGTCACGAGGTAATACAACCATGAGATGTACAGCTTTAAATTAAACTCAAGCTTATATATTTTAAGAATATCTACCACATTTATATGTGATGAGTTTATACTATTGATTTTGGACCCTGCACAAAAATATGTAATCAAAATGAAATGTTAAGAAAAGTACATGAATTCTCTTAAAAAAATATTTTTATCAAGAACTTTGTTGAATGATTTTCTTAACAAGCATAACTAACCATCACAAAATAGGCCATATTTCAATAAATTATCAAAAAACAAAACACATATATTTCTTAATAATTGAGTTACAAAGTACATTAAAGTTTTGAACATAAAAAATTAATCATCAAGTACATCAAGTATAAGGTATTCAAGCATTGTATCTTTTTCAATATCTCTGTTGATAAAGGCATCAGATGAGATCCAAAAGTGTCAATCAACATGTAGGTTTTATATTCATAGAGATGTTTTTTTCACAAAAGGCCACTCACAAGTGGGCTTAATTTTTTTGTGGCTACGTTGGTGAGTTACAATAGGGTGACAGAAAACTAACACCATCTCTCCAACTACAATGGTTCTTGGCCTCAACAACTTATCATGGGCTCTGACAATTCGAGCATGATATAGCTTAAGGCTTTGTTGATCTTAAAACCGACCCCATCAAGATTATCATGAAATTCTAAACTAAGTGAGATTTCATCATTTTTAACATTATTGCTTATGGAAACACACAATGAAGCTAAGCTACCTTCCAAAGGAAGGACTTCTTCAAACCCAAAAGTCAATGCATAAGGAGTGGAACTAGTAAATGTATGATATCTCATATGATACGTCCACATAGCTTCACAGAGCTCCTCATACTTTTCTTTCTTATTGGCATGCAAAATCTTTTTTACCAGGTTTACCAAAGTCTTCCTAAAAGCTTCTACCAAGTCATTTTCTCTTAGATAATATATCATGGAATATCATCAATTAATATGATGGAAATAAGAAAATTAATTAATTTTGGTGTTCTTAAATGCCAACCCATTATCATAAATGATTAAGTGCAGTACATCAAATCGGTAGACAAAATTGTTGTTAAATAAGTGTAGCACATTATCAGCCTTCATGTCCCTTAAAAGATGGCTTCCACCAACTTAAAAAGAAGAAATTTGTGGTTGAGAGAATAAATGTGTCCTTGAGAGGATGGAGGATCAATATGCTCTATAATATCGATACTTCATAAACCTAAAATATATAGTCTTTATTTACACATTTTTATACCCATTTTTGAGATATTGCGCTTTAATGGAAGGTATTCATTTGTCTTTCTTTTAGGTACAATAAAATGGATGAAAAATGATGAAAGGAGTGAACAAGGATCAAATTTAGAGCACAAATGAAGAAGGAGTGCAAAAGAACTGTGGCGTATAAGCGCCTGCGCCAATTACCTCTTGCTTAAGCGCCAGAAGTAGTTACTCAATGATTCAATGAATTTGACTAAATTTTTGAAGAGGTTTTTGAAGCAACCCTTGGTGAAAACATGAGAAATAGTTAATGGACATGGAAATACATTCAATTGNGGGGGGGGGGGGGGGGGGGGGGGGGGGGGGGGGGGGGGGGGGGGGGGGGGGGGGGGGGGGGGGGGGGAGGGGGGGGGGGGGGGGAGGTGGCGAGGGCAGGTGCGGAAAAAGGGGCAGAGGTGAGAATCGAGGTGGTGGAAGGGATACTTGTTGAAGGGCAAGGGTGGGGGTGGGTACCAAAGTCGAGCGGACTCTCCTGACATGCTTCTTTGTCAGATAGCACTGTGCTCCATGCCCCCCCTAAGTGGGGAGGGAGACTACCTCTGTCTCCAGCTAACATTTACTAAAAAAACGAAGAAATGTTATTAGTTAGTGCACATAGCAACATACTATGTTATAAATTGATAATAAAACATTATGAAATATAAACATAGAACACAGACTTGTAATATGCAAGGAAAAACTAATAAAAGCGAAAAAAAAAACATACACAATAAAAAAAATTTTAAAATTCAACAAAAAGTAAAATAATCCGTTATTTAAAGTAATTTACTCGTTTTACTCAGCATCATCTGAAGAGTGACTGGAGGATGTAGTGATGATATCTTCTTTGAACACTTTGTTAGAGCCGTACTCATCACCAATGTTGATTTCTTTGTATTCACCACTAACAATTTCAAGCTTGAGCTCTTCATCGATTGCATCAAGTGGGAAATAGATACATATCATTGTAATTAATTATTGGACTGGTTCAATGTTATTATGAATATTAATTATGGATCTTGGTTTACTCGAAATGACAACAACTCTGTGAAAGTTATCTCTTTCTTTATGTGGATATTAAAGATAGAAACCTGACTCACTTATCGAGCTAGAATGAAAGAATCGGATTCAGCATTCCTTATTTTCACTTTCACTTATGTGATACTATTTGGTTGGTTTACCCTTGTTCCACAATTAGGAACATGATTGAACCAAGTTTAGTTGAATAGAAATACACTTCCTCTAATAGAGCCTGAGTAAGATAACTGAACAACTTCTTCTAAAATCTCATGATAACCTATCTCGTTGTCTGATTTATCATCTGCTTTATGAAAAATACCAAGATTACAAGAGTTTTTCCTTCAGACCAGGATCTCGTATTAAACATGTACCATTTACATCATAAATTTTTCATATTTTCACAATGCTCAAAGGTCCCCAAGCAAGATCTTTCAATCCCTGATCTATCACTTTGTTTCTCAACACATGAATCTATTAATACATACATAAGAAATCATGTGCCAATGAAAATCCTCACGTCACATGAAATGAATATTTCAATTTGAACTCACATACGTTGTAACCCACTTGGAGAAGTTATTCTTAATCTCTCTGTTGGTGTCATCATCCTCCGTTAAATGTAATGAATCCATGAATAAACTGTTCACACATTGAAATATCATTGAAATAGCTAATCATGATATCTTTCAGAAGAATGAGTGAAAAATGATAATAGAAAATTGTCTTACTCAAATAAATGGTTGTACTTCGTCGAAATTGAGAAGAACATAATGAATCAATGCTTGAAGTTTCTGATCATTAAGGTGATGTGATGTTCACCTCCTAGATGATTCACCTAACTACTGGAAAGTAGAAAGGGTCAATGGCGGGACCAAACCCAAGGAGTCTTACAAGGATTCTTCTTCCATGAAATAGTATGAGCAAAATGTTGTTGTCTCTTAATGTAAACAGGTTTCACATATCGATCCTTTTGGTCCGACCTTATCCTTCAATTTTTTTTTAGTTTATTCAAAAATCTAAAAGATAAAATGATGCTTAGAACATATTGGCAATCGTCTTTAAAAATGAGTGATTAACTATCTAGTCTTACATTAATTAACTCTTAATTGGATACATTTTGCGGTACTATACTGGACCATCAATTAATGCCTCGTGGGGTAGGAGTAGAGGCAGATGCACATCGAGTTGAGTAAACTTGATGAAAATAATCTCTCAAGCTTGAAATGTGATACATGAAGGTCTGCTTCCAATTGATGTACATCATCAAGTTCTAAGCAAGATGCACTTAGTTCCCTGAAGAACAAACTGATTTCAATCAATGGATTAATGACTTCACTTGATCAATGTGTAGATCATATAGTGATCAGGTTGACTACATGATCATGTCTTGACCATATGGTGGCTAGGTAAATCAAAAGGTCATGTGTTTGTCAAATTTAGGGTATGATGGTCAATTTGGTCAATTTTGATCAAAATTAGGGTATAACCTACTTGCTTTGACCATCCTAAGATGTCAAAGGTCATTCAGTTCAAAAAGGTGCATTTGGGTTTAAGTCTAATTTCTTAAGAGTTTGGTGAGGCTAGAGAGACCTCTGGTGAAGTCAATTGATTCAAATTTGGTCAAAATTAGGGAAGGTTCAATGAGTTTTGATCATCTCAGGGTGCTTTCAGATTTTGGGTCCAAAAGTGCACATTAGGATTTAAGTCTAAATTTTAGGGTTTGGAGGCCTCTAGTAAGGCCAGTGATCAATATTGACAAATCCTTTCCCAAACATGCATTTAAGGGCTGGTAGTGACTCCTAAAATTTACAGATTGGCTTTCTATCTATGGAGAGATTCCTAAAGCTTCAAACAAGTTTAAGTGACGTAGGGCATGTTCCACCCATGACTGTCAATTTGGCATCCCTACTTGATTAGACACTAGGCCAGTCGACCAATGGATTGGAGGTTGAGATCAAGCCTAGTAAGGTTCTATAAGAGTACACTACTTAGCCTAGTTGTCATGGATAAAGTGAGTAGGGTGGATCCTAACAAAAGCAACGTCAACAAGAAACATTTAAGAAAGCCACGGTCACCACGATCTTCGAATCATAGAGGCACAAGCCTCATCAATCTTGAAGGAACACTTGAGAATTCACCCATTTTTTTTGTTTCTTCTACCTGCAATCTATTTTTTTACTTAGGTATCAGATTTAAAAAACCTTCTTTGTGATACCGCCAAGGTTGGTTCACCAGATTCGTAGACTATATATTTTTCTATTGCAATTTTTGTTAAGTGTTTCCTCATTGGATTGATACATGGTAATTTTTAACAACATTAATAATTAATTTGTGTCCTTGCAATATACAACCAACTTATTTTGTGGTATTTTTTGACACGTTACAAGGTAATACAACGATGAGATGTACAACTTTAAATTAAAATCAAGCTTATATATTTTAAGAATATCTACCACATTTATTTGTGATGAGTGTATACTATTGATTTTGGACCCTGCACAAAAATATGTAATCAAAATGAAATGTTAAGAAAAGTACATGTCTTCTCTTAAAAAAATATTTTTATCAAGAACTTTGTTGAATGATTTTTATAACAAGCATAACTAACTATCACAAAATAGGTCATATTTCAATAAATTATAAAAAAAATAACGCATATATTTCTTAATAATTGAGTTACAAAGTACATCAAAGTTTTGAACATCAAAAATTAATGCATCAAGTACATCAAGTATAAGGTATTCACACATTGTTTCTTTTCCAATATCTCTGTTGATAAGGACATCGGATGAGATCCAAAAGTGTCAATCAACATGTAGGCTTTATATTCATAGAGATGTTTTTTTCACAAAATGCCACTCACAAGTGGGCTCAAATTTTTTGTGGCTACGATGGTGAGTTACAATAGGGCGACATAAAATTAACACCATCTCTCTAATTATAATGGTTCTTGGCCTCAACAACTTATCATGGGCTCTGACCATTTGAGCATGCTAAAGCTCAAGGCTTTGTTGGTCTTAAAATTGACCCCCTCAAGATTATCATGTTATTCTAAACTCAGTTAGATTTCATCATTTTCAACATTATTGCTTATGGAAACACACAATGAAGCTAAGTTATCTTCCAAAGGAAGGACTACTTCAGACCCAAAAGCCAATGCATAAGGAGTGGAACTAGTAAATGTATGATATCTCATATGATATGTCCACATAGCTTCATAGAGCTTCTCATACAATTCTTTCTTGTTGGCATGCAAGATCTTTTTTACCAGGTTTACCAAAGTCTTGTGAAAAGCTTCTACAAAGTCATTTGCTCTTGGATAATATATCGTGGAATATCATCAATCAATATGATGGCAATAAGAAAATTTATTAATTTTTTTGTTCTTAAATGCCAACCCATTATCATAAATGATTAAGTGCAATACACCAAATCAATAGACGATATTGTTGTTAAATAACTGTAGCACATTATCAGCCTTCATGTCCCTTAAAAAGATGGCTTCCGCCAACTTAAAAAGAAGAAATAGGTGGTTGTGAGAATAAATGTGTTCTTGAGAGGATGGAGGATCAATTCTCTCTATAATATTGATACTTCATACACCTAAAATATATAGTCTTTATTTACATATTTTTATACCTATTTTTGAGATATTGCGCTTTAAAGGAATGTATTTTTTTTCTTTCAGGTACAATAAAATGGATGAAAAATGATGAAAGGAGTGAATAAGGATCCAATTTATAGCAAAAACAAAGGAGTGCAAAAGAACTGTGGTGTCTAAGCTCCTTGAACTAGCGCTTACGCGCTAGTAAAACTGAGAAGGTCCTGCCAAAGTGTCAAGTATCTCTTGCTTAAGCACTAGAAGTAGTTACTTGATTATTCAATGAATTTGAATGAATTTTTGAAGAGGTGTTTGAAGCAACCCTTTGTGAAAATGTGGGAAATAGTTAATGGACATGGAAATACATTCAATTTGCTTTTGAAAAGAGGCAACTCTTGGAAGATTCATTGAATATGGACACAATTTGAAGAGATACCAAGTCACCTTTTAAAAAAATATAAAAGAAGACTTAGATTGAAGAACTAAATCTCTCTTCAGTCTCTCTCTCTCTCTCTCTCTCTTTGTTTTTTTCTTTTCGAGATACTCTTCTACACACGCCGACACCCCCTTTTCTTTTTATTTTGAGTTATAGTTTGTATTGTAAGGGAAGGAAGAGATTCGAAGGAACTTCAAAAGTTTGGTGGAGAGGATTTGAGATAAATTTTTATCTTTGTGACTACATTTGGTTTTAATTTAAACTTCTTGTTTGTTTGCATGATTTCTACTTTTAAAGTTAAGTCTGGTTGTGTTTTCTCCATGAATTTTGAGTAGTTTTCTTTATATTTTTCCTTAAAAAGATAAGTGATTACATATTGGATGGAAGTTGAGTGAGGTACTAATCTTTAATGTTGGAATAAGCTATGATGATTTTAAATCTTGTACTTCATTTACTTCTAGATTTGGTCAATTAAGATGTTAATATTTCTTGTGAGAACATGTAAGATCCGAGATGGTATTGTCTCACTTAACTAATGGTAAAAATCACATGAGATTGCCTGGATAACAATGTAATTTATATGATTGAGTGCAAATAAATAGGGAAATAAACTTTAAATGGTGTAGAATTAGAGGACATTAGAATGATAGGCTAAAGCCCCAAATTTGGTTTATAGTTTTTGGTTTTGATACAATATGTTAGCTTGTAGGTGGAGGGAGAAGAGAGAAATCTAGAGTGAGAGCTAGTATCTTCTTTACCTAACCCATCTTTAAGACTATTCAAACTTTAAATTAGTCAATGTTCTTTATAGCATCTATAGTAAGAGTAAACAATACTATTGCCCTTATTTGGCACAACACAATTTGAATACTTTTTCTACAAAATTTCTATACTTGTTACTGATTCATGATAAGGAAAAAGATATTTTATTTATATTTCTTTCATTTTATAAATATCTTGTTAATTTAGTTAGTTGTTTACTTTACTTTCATTTAACAAAAATTAGAAAAAGAATCAAAATTTCATTCCTGTTATAACATCTAAAGTTTGAGTAAGAATATTTTACTAAGTAGAAGTTGTTTTCTAATTTCTTCTGATTTTAATTGCATATTGTGTTTTGTCTGTGTGGGTTTGATATTCAGAGCTTAATAAAAAATTCCTATATTAGTTGATAATGATACGTATACTTGCGTAGTATCCCATAATAAAATATAATAATTGTATTCTTATTTACTTTATAGTCAAGCTTTTGCCTAGCTGTTGCTGGTGATCAAGTTTTGGTGTCATTGCAAAGTAAGAATTATAAGTAAAGAAAAATTAAGAATATAACCGCATACATCATGCTATCAGATAAAATTGGGATCAATACTCGAGTCCTCAAAGACCATGGTGCCTCTTTGGGATGTAACACATTTTGTGGCCGATGAAGTACAAAGCTAAACAGTTTGCAGTAATGACATTTTTTGGCATATTCTATGCAATATAGAGTCATTGAAGGCTAATAATATCCAAGCCACTTAGTCATGATTTTCTTTATTTTTGGATCCGATTTATGGGATCCATATAGACTGTCATTAACCTCATTTATAATCTTTTAGGCTTCATCTCTTCTGACACATCATAACATCATTTGCTCAGAAAAACAACAATACAGAGTATTATTCTAAAAGATAAACAAGAATTCTCTCTTTTAAATTTAAGAGTGGAGAGAGCGATCGACAAAGATTGTCCCTTCTATTAAATATATGTTTATAACTTGATGAAAATCATTAGTAACCTCCTCAGTAACCGAAAGTATATCCCTTGAGTAATCAGAACGCACTGGTGATTGGACCAATATATCTTGGATCACCACTATCACGAGGTCTCCAATAGGACACGATAATTCTTTATTCATTGTATTAAGAGCATGAACTTTGCTATTAAACTATCAAGGTATTTTAGTTAGTTTAACATTAGTGATGAGCTCCAAAATTTCCATCGCCTTATTGTGATAAGTAAAATATCTAGTTTAAGAATATTTTAGGATCCTAACAACTTGTTGTTTATATGTTAAGAGTAACCATACAGTTTCTATTTATATTCCTTTGGATGGCTAATTCAATTCAAATAATAAAGCCCTCATATTTAGCTTCATATTCGTACATGGCTCAGTCAAACTATAAGAATAGCAAAGAATACCACTCTTGAGGTATACAAAGATCAAACTAACCCGACATTCACCTATAAGAGAAAGCATGATGGACCTTTTGTTAATGATGATACTCCTTCAAATATAACTTCCATTCTGGGAAATTGACGACCATTAGATGTTAATAAAAAAACTGTCATTAAGCAGCAAATCTACTGAGATCGAGCGAGCTCCTAGAAAGTCAACTAAAACATGTCCCTTAACATCCCACAGAGGAACATATCAAATGTTAAAATGTGATAGGATCATAGACCATATGGATAATTGCCCTGCTAATGTAGAATGAGTTATCAAGTACAAATGCCGACTAAAATATTAAAAGGCATTTTCTATCTCTTCCTCATCAGTTGGAGCCAGCAATGCTCCTACTTACTTATTTTAGGAAGTAATATACAAAATGAAGGGTTTCCCTGAGATGGGAACTACTAATATCGATGGATTCAACAAATAGTGTTTAATATCATTGAAAACAACATGGCATACTTTTTGCCATTTGAAACAAAAACCCTTCTTGATAAATGCAAAAAAGGCTGACATTAACCATAAACATTAGAGATAAACCACCTAATAAAAGTAAGTTTCTCTTGAAAGAAATGCAATTGCATCAAACTCTTAGGAGGCTCCTTATAAGTGATAGATTTTGAATTACTTAAGTTAGTTTCAATGCCTCTATGACAGAGAATGAAGCCAAAAATCTTATCTGAGGATGTCAAATGAGTGGTTCAATGATTTTATCTTCAGATCATACTTTCTAAGACACTCAAAAAGAACATTAAGTGTAATAGATAATCTTCTTCTAATTGACTCTTATCCACCATATCATTGATATAACACTTGACTTGGAGATGTAGTATGCCATCAAAGGTTTGCGTCACAACATGTTAATAGGTTGCCCTGACATTCCATAGATTGAAATACATGACCTTATAACAAAAGATACTCAGAGGGGTATAAAATTTCATAGGCTCTTCCTCTTCTTCAGGAGCTATTCAAATCTAATTATAACTAAACAAATCATCCATAAAAGAGAACTTCACATGAGAAAAGGCAACATCTATCTTGAGCACAAATATAGATAGATAAAGTTCATTTATTGAGTAACCTTTTTTCGAGTCCCAAAAGTCTATGCAAACACGTATCTATCAATTCTTCTTTTGACTGGGTATGACATTTGCAAGCCTTGTAGAGTATGAAACTTTCCTAATAAAGCCAGTCTGAATGAAATTTTTTATCTCTTTAAGCATCATTTGCTCTATCTCAGGCTGGATTCTCCACGGTGATTGCGTTAGAAGAACATTACTTAAGTCTATAACTAGATTATGGATAACTACCTTTAGAGCCAAGCCAGACATCTCAGTAAAACACTATCCAAGGCAATTGTGAAACTCGTTCAAGATTTTTACGATCTTAAAAGCCATAGAATCTGACAAGATTTTGCTTATAAAAGTTGGCGAATATTATCAATTGTAGCCATGTAGACTTTGATCAACTCATTCAAAGTCGAAGAAACATCATGAGAGGGTCATTTTTGACTCAATTTCTTCATTAATAGAGGTAGAACCTCTCCATATTCAAATTCATTGTTTCGTTCCCATTGTATCATGATTTTAAGCTTGTGGAAGGTTTTCAATATATTTTGTAAGTTGTAAGTGTAGAACTTTCCAAGGAGCTAACACATGAAGCACATCTAGTGTAACCATGCCAGAAATCGTTGTAATTACATTATTTTTGTTGTATGTCCAACATAATTATGTTAACCTCTAGCGTGTCCACACTTTCAGTGGTCTAACCATACTGATATAGGGCATGGTTGCACCATCGCCATTCAAATTCTTGTTTTGGAGAGATTTTTCAAGGTGAGTATAGGAAGATCTACATAATGGATGTATTGGCATGCCCTAAGGCAAGTTGGGTAGTCTTTGGAGGCTTTCTTCATTAGGTTCTAAGGTTTCTTTTTAAGGACATAGGGTTTCTTTTCTGCTTTCTGTTGGAAAAAACTCATAGGGTTATTTTCTATGAGTGTTGGAGAATGCTTGCATTAGAGAGTGGTTTAAAGCCGTGTTTGAGAGAGATTGTAAAGAGTTGATCGTTGTGCGGTAAGGATTCATTGTATTGCTAAAGAGACTTAGCTTTGTTGTGAGTTTGTACCTTCTTATACTTGAATCTGTAATTATTTCAATGGAACTTTCCGTATTTTTCTCCCTCATGTTTAGTGGCTAAACATATTTTCATACTCTTGTGATGTAAGGATAGTGTTTTCCTCATTATTTTTTTATCAAAAGTTGTTATTTTCTGCATATACGTTTTATGGGCCTTTGAATGATTCATGTTGATGTGTTAATCTTTTGTTCATCACTTACTCATAATCAGATCGATTTGGTTTTTAAAACTTATTGTGATCTGATACTTTTAACCGTCGCAAAGAAGAGCAAGAAGGTTAACACATAATAGTCTGGTGGAATGTAAATATTTTTGAAAAAAAAAATTACAATTTAGATAGAGGATCCAAGGAATCCTGAGAAATGCTATGTTGTTAAATCCCTCTTAATTGGAATATCATTTCCAAATATTTATATGATCTAGACATTGGCTATAGATGGCTGTCCCTGTTTGTCAACTATCATATAGGGGAACTAATTGAAAAATTTAGACAAAACATCATATCGATGTCACTACACAATAGACCTCACCACCTTTGATGTATTCAAATTGTTCCCAATCATTTCTTATTTACTACCTATTCAATTTATTATTATTTTAGGAATGTTAGATTTCCATTCTCGCCTTTTGATCACTTCGTAATAGTTGCTTGCATTTTGATACTATCATCGTGGGGTTGATCCAGAGACTCTTTCATCCGTATACTACTTGACCAAAATGAATACTTCCGTGGTTGAGAAGCTTACCTTGTAGTAATTTTGGGCATCATCTCTCTCTCTCTATCTTTTTCTCCTCTTCTTTTTTCTATGCACACTTTATTTCTTGGGCATGACACAAAAAAAGATTCAAAAATTGTGAATAAATATTAAACATAAAATAGCAATGAGTAGTTTTTTTAGTGGAAATTTTGAATTATATTCAATTTACCGCGTTTGAGAACTTAAGCTTAGAGTACATAGTCCACCTTTAATGGGAACACAAAAAAAATTTTAATTTAATATTTTATTCCTATTAATATAAATCCAATGAAATGGACAATATCTTGACTAAAAACTTGATTAAAATATTTGGACTCAGTTTTATTTTCCAAAAAAAAAATATTACTTATAGATATATCCTTACAAGCATTTTTAAGAAATTATCCAATTTTCAATAATATATAATTACATATATGTTATCTGCGGGTATGTTTGTGGCAGCTTGTGCGTTTCAGGATAAACAGCTTATCCTGAAACGCGGCCCTCGGGTCAACTTCAGTGGCCGACCCGAGACTTGCATTTAGTGTATAAAAATTAAACGCGACTAGGGCTGGCAAAACGGCTCGTTGTTCGTGAACAGCTCGTGTTCGACTCGTTAAGAAGCTCGTGTTCGGCTCGTTTATTTTGTTCGATAAGTTAACGAACAAAGATATGTTCGTTCGTGTTCAGCTCGTTTTGGCTCGAAATACTGCTCCTCAAGTTTATATATATATATATATA
>JXCR01144253.1:44095-101920 GCA_002079205.1 Phalaenopsis hybrid cultivar | reverse complement strand
CGAAGAAAATTGGGGCGCCATCGATTACTGTTCTCCGACAAGTATTTATTATTTTCTCTTCTAGAATAAAAATTGGCACATGTTTCTATCTTGACCAAGCACTTGGACTCACCATATTAATTTACTTGATGGAAACAAATAAATGATTAGTATTTATTTTTGCTCAGTGTTGGGATTAAAGTTTTAAAGAAATAAAACCATGAAATGATTAGTATTCAAGTTTAAAATTTTCTCTCCCAAAATATTTTTTCATTAGTTATTGTAAAAATAGTTATTTGGGTTGTCAAATCATTAAAAAGTATGAACGCCGTAGATATGGGGTCTATTGTTCAAAGTGATGATGATATAGATGGTGATGTTGTTGGTGGAATTCAAGTCGGTTGATTGCAGTGGAGAAATGTTTCGGGTCTGTTGTGTGATAGATAAGTACCGTTTAGGTTGAAGTGAAAATTTTATAAGATGGTGTGAGACTTACGATTCTCGATGGCGCAGAATGTTGGTATTTAAAAGAGATCATAAAACTAAGTTAATGTTGCAGGATGAGAATGGTTTGGTGCTTAGAGACAAAATGTGGATTGAATATATCTTTGATAGGTTGGTGCAGCCCTAGTGGCGGACAAAATTAGAAAGTCTTCTAAGGTGGTTTGGCTACGTTAAATATCGACCATCTGATAATCTATTTAGGAGAGTAGATGTGTTAGATTCTACTTATGTTAGAAAAGGAAGAGGAAGACCTAGAAAAATTGGGACATATTATATAAAAAATGGTCTCAATTACTAGAATTAACTGGAAATATGACACTCAATAGGGTGCAATGAAGAAAAAAAGATTCATGTAGCCAACCACACTTAGCAGGATAAATGTTGGTCTTTTTTGTAAAAATAATAATTAATTAACATAAGTAGAATCAAACACATCTACTCTACGAAACGGATCATCAGATGGTCGATGTTTAATGTGGTCAAACCATCTTAGAAGACTCTAATTTTATCCGCTACTAGAACTGCACCAACCTATCACATATATATTCAATCTGCATTTTGTCTCAAAGCACCTCACCATTCTCATCTGGCAACCATTAACATAGTTTTATGACCTCTTTTAAATACCAACATTCTGCGCCATAGAGAATTGTAAGTCTCACACCATCTTATAAAATTTTCCTTTCAGCCTAAGAGGATAGGCCTGAAACATTACTCCGCTGCAATCAACCGACTTGAATTCCACTAATAACATCACCATCTATATCATCATCACTTTGAATGATAGTCCCCAGATCTAAAGCATTCACACTTTTTAATGATTTGACAACCCAAATAATTATTTTTACAACAAGTGAAAAAAAAATATTTTGGGTGAGAAAATTTTATACTTAAACACTAATTATTTCTTGGCTTTATTTCCTTGAAATTTTAATCCCATCACTGAGCAAAAGCTGTGCACTTAAATTGTAATGCTTGATTGCTGAGGCCGATGAATTAAGTTTCCATCAAGTAACGTAATTAATATGGCGAGTCCAACTGCTTGGTCATGATAGAAACATGTGCCGATTTTATTCTAGAAGAGAAAAGAATAACTAATTAACAAAAATAAATTAATCTTGAATATTTATGTTTCTTCTGTAGATGTGGCAACTGCTCTCCTCTTTTGCTCCTATTTGAGTAGAAAAAATATTGCATAAGGACTCCACATTTACATATTTGAGTGGAAAAAATATTAGATCAGGACTCCGTACGTAGAGTTACGTGCAGAGTCCAATAAAATCACATCACGTGGAGGTGACAGAAAAAAAAATCAGCCCGGCAACACGAGAGAGTATTCTCTCCGTGTTATTCATGTATTATTGTATCTTATTCAGGTGTTATTGTGTTGTGGAAATATTCCCAGTGTTATAATAACACAATAACACATTAATAACACTTAAATAACACACTAACACCTGAATAACATGAGAGCAATATTCTCTTGTGTTAGCAAACATATTTTATTTATTTTTTCCGTCACTCTCATGTGACGTGATTTCATTGGACTCCGAATAAATTTCAATAAATATCAGTTAAGCAAATGAAAGATGTGAGCACAAAAGATTGGTAATGATGATAAAACATTAGGATACATTTTTCTAGTGCAAGTGTAGAATGGAGGCACAGTAAGGAGAGTAGTGAATTTGAATAACATAAAGTTCATAAAAGTAGACTTTATGAAAGCACAAAATAAAAGCTATGAAAATATTGCAATGAAAAGAAACCTTGATAATTGCTTTTGAAAACTTGTGACATTCAACTATAAGTTTGATCCAGCATTATTCAATAAAAGTTAATAAAGTATAAAAGAAATTTGGTTTGGCTACTTTCCCTCAAGGTTGGGATTTCATATCAGAATGCTTGAAGCCATACTTTGGATTAAAACGTTTTTCTTGTGTGGAAGAATAAGGCTTAGTAAGTATTTGTCAAATAGGAAAAAGGACCTTTTAAATCCAAAGAAAAAATGGCTTTTTGTCATCTTATAAATTAAATCTTATTTATCTAGTTTGGGAAACTAATATAACTGCAATAAAAGGCTTGGGAAATATTTTTATACCATAGAAAAATTTTGAAACATAGCCCTTAATAGTTGCTGACTGCAATTTCAGTGATGATAGAACCTATTGTCATATGAAGGGTGATTTTAGCAATAAAAATAAGATGCTTATTACTCTTAAAGAGATCATCACAAAATTACAATCAAATATAGGATTTTGGCTTGATACATTGTTTTGAATACAAGTTATTCTAATTCAAAGTTTGAAATGAAGTAATTAGAATTTTATCTATTTTTAATAAAAAAAATTTAATTACATGTAAACAAAATTAATATGTTTGTTCCCAAAAGTTTTTATGCAACATTCAAATATGATTTAATAATAAAAAATACATATTTTTTATTATGAGGATGCTTGATTATAGTTTTGCTGTTGAGATTTTGTATTTCAAATTAGTGTAAAAAGGCTAATTTAGTTAATTAACTTTCCAATAACATTTAGAAGATATTGATGAGTTATTTGAAAAGTTTAGAGTTTGTGCTCATTATTTTGACTCTGCAGTAATGATTATTTTTAATCCATGCACACAGTTCCCAAAAGCACCTTTGATCAACTTTATTTGAACCTGACTAAAAAAATTTCAGTTAAGGTTTACTTTTTATATTTTAGGTTTTGTTTTAAATTGTCTTGAAAATATATGATTGACTTCAAAATACAAAATTGGCCAAACTTTAACTAAGTGTAAACCCAACTTTAACTAAGTGTAAACCTAAAATTGATAGATATAACAATTGTTTATATGTTAAATCGATTATATGGTCTAGGTTCACATCAATTTGGTTGATGATGGTCTGGGTTGGGTTTAACTTGCTGAGCTTTTTGGAATTTTAGTTGGGATCAAATAATTTTAGGTAGCGTCAATTTTTGGTCAGAACCGAACTTTACCACAAACCAAATTTTACACTTCCAACCTTAGCTTAATGATGCATAATCTGGGATCATGGAGGACTTTTTGTTGCATCATTTACATTCTACATAGACTTGCATTTAAGTCCATGTTAAATACAGATTCTCCATGCTCATTCTCCAAATTATCTTCTTGGATGCTATGACTTGATTAACTTGTAAATTTTCTTGATATCAACCCATTACATGACACCACATAAAGTTTATTATCATAAAATAATATAATGATCTTTATAAAATTAAATTCTTTATCTCCTTTGATAAAAAATCATTTAACATTTTAAAAATTAATCTAAGTTATATGTGTCTGAGCTCTGAAGAGATTGACAATAAAATCCACGATGAAGAACAAAGTTAAATGATCAAGCCATAGAAGTTTCATTATTAAAATTGTCTCATATTTATACTAAAATGTACTGATAAACAATCATATTAATCTTTACATACGCTTAATCTACTACATGCAATTTAATTATTACAGTTTTATTACCTACCTCCCTACAAAAAGTCTTACGTTCACCACATCAACTAGCATCTTAGTAACCTTTACAAGCTTAATATCCAACACTAATTGTTATCTAAAAATATAGCTATGTTGTTGAGATATTTTCATAGGAATTAGAAAGGATGAAAGAAATTAGTCTCATAATGAAGAAGCAAATATAATAATTTTGGTGGTTGATTATTCAATAAGTGTCTATGAGATTAATGCTTGGGAATTTGAATGATAGACTCAAGGTTTCAATAATATTTTAAAGAATTGAGACTTATAGTTCAATGAAGTTGTGTCATGGAAAGGTCTGAGAAAAGGTTTAACTAACTCTGTGAAGGAAGTACACCAAGCAAAATGAGAATTATAAATTTTATTTGGATTAATTCACTTGAGCTGAAGACTTGACTGAGTTGGGCTTATTTTAAATTAATTTAGGTTTTTTCTGTTGGTCAGAAAATTAAAAATTATTAGTCACCGGAAGAGATGTCCTAACACCCAGTTTAAATTTAATTTATAAATATAAATTAGAAAAAATAATATTTTAATTTTTTAAAATACAAGACTGAATTGATCTTATATTTGCAATAGTTTAAATGGTCAAGCACAACACCATAAACAATATATCTACCTTGAAGGATAGATACACTCCTTTCTGATGGTGCTTTATTATATAAACTAAAGAATTTATGACATCCATTTTAATCTAAGAAAAAACTATTTTTTATGTTGACCGACAAGTTCCCTTATCTAATATGAAGAATTAGACAAGTATTTATTACCTGGGTTCTTAAAGCTCCCTGCAGTGGCAAACACCTATAGTTAATTACATCTTAAATGACCAAAGTCACCTAAGAATACTCTCAATTTAGATAAAAAAATATTGTCCTCAAGGAATTCAAAAGGATAGGAATTTTTAAAGATCCAACCAAGAAGATTCAAATGGGGAAGGCTCAAATTTAGAAGAATTATTGTGGAATCTAAACGAAGAAAACTAGGGGTTGTTATAGATCCTGAGGAGAACCTCGGTGAGTTCGCAAACTATCCTATGGTGTGGCTTCAAATTCAGAGTGATATTATTAAATGTTTCATCTTGTTAATTATTATTATTTAGGGCTTACATTTGTATGATAGGAGGATCAATTTTGTGACAAATGACAACCTCAGAACCTTAAAACGAGTTAGGGCTTAAATCACACGACATGATTGTGCAAAGGCTTAAATATATAGTGAGGATTTATGTTGCACAAAGCAAATGACTTCGAAGTCCTATGGATTGTTATTTAATTCTTGGGAAAAGATATGTGATGTTGTAGATTCCCATGCTGCTGTAAATTGCAGCTCAATGAAGTAGCAGTCCTAAAGTCTAAATGTTCAAAGGTTAAATGACAAGTTTCAGTTCAAAATGATGGGGGGGTTTAAAGTTGATTAGAGTGACACCGATTAGGATCCCACGGTCCCCTCGTTTAGGTACTGTTAATTTATTTTGAATTTACTTAACTTAAATGAGTTGTTAAACCCATTTAACCGATGAGATCTCGTTAGCAACTGTGGGTTACCTCATCTGAGGGACTCCCTTAAATTTAAAAGGATGAATTCTAAAGTTAAGTTTTTTTTTTTGGTTTTGAAAATGTTGTTTAATTTTGAAAAAAAAGTTGATTGATTTAGGAAAAATTTGTTTTTGTTTTGATTTCGCATGCATATTTGTTTCAAGCTTTGCAGAAGAAAGTAAACATGTACAAGTAAGAAAGTGCAGTAAAGAAAATAAAATTTGCATTACTGAATGTAAATACGTACCTGTCATCTTCTCACACTCTCATTGAAAGAATAGCTTTTAGAATATATATGATTTTGCAGGAATAAGAAAAACAAGAAAAGCAGTTGATGGTGTAGCTATCAAACCCCAAGTTGTGACTTGATGGCTCCTTAAAGATATTAGTATATGATTTCATTGAGCAAAGAATAATAAGTCTGATTGTCCTTCAAAAATATTCAAAAGATCATAAAAGTATTTTGGGGAGAAATCCCTAACAACCTTTAAATCTTTTTGAAATGTTTCGAATTCATTTGGACCTATTATGTTGTTCAATTAATCATCATAAATTTTAAATTTAGTTTCGAATGAATTAATACATTCTATGCGCAATGAACCTGATATTTTAATTATCTCATGAGAAGGGTACTCAATTAATCAGTTGATGTTTCATTTAAGAGTTATGTGAATGGGTGCCCTTAGAACAAGCTTAAGCCATTGTGGACCTTGTGCCCGCCTCTATAACTGGGCTTGTAATGTTTAGAGGTGTTAATAAATCATGTGTTTATTTTATAAACCTCATTAATCAAGTTCAAATATCAAGCCTAGCTCACTACCAAACCCTTAACAATTTCATGGGTAGATTTGCAATTATCAAAATATTAATTTGAGTGGAATATATTCTTATCAAATGATCTTACTATCATCTAATCAGCAATTAGGGAGTGAATTATTATCTTCCTATCTTAAGCCCGCTACATTAGTATCATCCCGCTAAATTAACTTCCAAGTCATAATAATTAACAAAGTTACAATTCTAACCTTATCATGAAAAGGTGGAAAATTCGTTTCTTCATTTTAATCCCTTGTGTTTTAAATAATTAAAAGAGTTAAATATGATCAAAATTACCCATTTATTTCTTGGGTGATCCTAAATTTTAATTAAGGCATAAAAAATTCAAAATTACCATTTTGCCCCTATGGCTCCCCACATCATAACAAATAAAAAAAACTCACATAACTTTGAAATTTTTAGACTATCCCTCCCATGGGTCAACTAAAATATCAGAGGATAAAATGTTTTTTAATCAAAATTTTATTTAATTTAAATAATTATTTTTAACTTAAAAATAGGATTTTTCAATGTTAATTTATTTATTTAATCAATGTAAAGTTTTTGTTCATGAGAGAATTATTGAAGGTTCATCTAGATCAGNTTCAATGTTAATTTATTTATTTAATCAATGTAAAGTTTTTGTTCATGAGAGAATTATTGAAGGTTCATCTAGGTCAGAGGATCACTTGAACAAAATTTCATGATTTTTCAAGTAATGTTTTAATTATTATAATTATTTATTAATTTTTAGTGATTTAAATAAATAGAAAATATCTTTTAATTACAAAAATTACTTTTTATATTTTTATTAAATCTCTTAAAGACGAGAGAACTTAGAAAAACAAACCTTTTCTTTTTGCAATTTTTATTTTATTTATTATAATTATTTTTAATAGAAATTTAGAGAAAATAAATTTTTAGCCTCTAGAAAATTATAATTAACTTAGGAAAATTATGAACAATATTCTAATGAGTCCTAAGTGATTACAAAGCAATTAGGTTTACTTTAGGCCTTTTTTGTATTTTTGCAATTTTTAATTATTTTTTATTAAAAAATAGGCTCAAAATTAATGTCTTTACGTTAATATAAATTTTAATTTTCCTAAATAGTCATCATCACAAGGAACTCTAAAAACTACTTACCATATTTTTTCTAATTATATTTAATTTAATATAATTTTTTTTGTACAAGAANATGTCTTTACGTTAATATAAATTTTAATTTTCCTAAATAGTCATCATCACAAGGAACTCTAAAAACTACTTATCATATTTTTTCTAATTATATTTAATTTAATATATTTTTTTTGTACAAGATTATCATTTTACTTAGAAAATAAACTTTAGTGATAAATATACTCCAAATTGATTCCAAAATTTTACAGTGAGTTAAGGTGATTATTCCTTACAATATGGAATTAATTTTGTTAAAATTTGAATAATATTTTATTTAATTAATTTTTTATAATTTGATACATTTAATTAACTATAAAAATACACAAAATCACTTGAATCCATTTTATATTTTTCCTAGGATCCTTTGACCGGGGGAAACCTACCAAAATTAAGCCCATGATTTTTTTATTTGTATTTTAGTTTATAAAATTATTTTAAGCAAAAATAACCACTAGGTTTGAAAATCAGGGTTTCAAAGATAGAGATGCTCTCTGAAATAAAAAAAAAACATAAAAAAACATCCCTTTTAACAGGAGTAAAATTTCAAGTCATGGTGATTAATATTTATTTAATTAAAATTAAAAGACTCTAAAAGTATTTAATTAATTAAAAATCAGAGACACATTTAATAACTTTATTTTTTATTCAACATTACATTCCTCTATTCACTGAGTAACAATATATTTTCCTTTTATTTTTATGATTTTTCTTTGTAAATATATGAATTTTTGAAGTTATGGAATTAATTAAATCAAAATAACACATGCACTGTTCTCTTAAACACATGGCCACCGCGTCATCCTTAGCCGCTCTTAAGCTCCACTTGGCACTCTCTGGTTCAACGTCTCCTTCCATGTCAACGCCTTGTCAGCCCGCGCTTTATGATTTATTCCTCCATCCACCGTGATCCTAGCCATCCATCCGATATACGCGCGATCGGACAATCCTCCGTCATCATCCCCAATGGCCAGAACCCGTGAACCATCCACACTAAAACCTTAAGATCTCAAGATGAACAAATCTATACGGTTACATGCTAAAGAAATTAAAATTTTCTTCACAAACAATGAAATCAAGCTCGATTTGGGGGAAAATGATGTATACCTGTGTCAAAGAGGTGTGACCTCAATTGGATGCTTCCAGAAACTTTAGCAGAGTCTAACGAAACTCCCGGAGGTATTGCTTTGATCTGGTGAAAGGTCTGGTGTAGAACTCCTCCAACAGGTGGTGGGCCTTGGTCTTAAGCTAGGTTATAGTGGCTAGAAGAGGGGCTTTTAGTGGGAAACTTCCTCTCTTGGTCTGGGGAAGCTTAGGGACAATTCAATTAGATGCTTAGTGGAGTTTGGTGGAGTGATAGAAAAATGCCTTGGAATTGGGCTCAGGAAGTAGGGAGGATGGCTAGAGGAGTTTGGAGAAGCTCGGGTGAGAATTTGGTAGAGTCTCCCCAGAAAATTTGATGATCCCTCTCCTTGGCCATTAGAGGGCCATGACCACCACCAGGGCAAGCCAGGGGGGCAGAGAGGATGCTTATGTGGAGGGATAAATGGTGCAAGTGACCAATGGGGTTAAGCCATCTCATAGAGTCATAATTTTAGGTTTGATCCATTTGACACATCTCAGGCATGGTGTTTTCCGACAACTAAGCTGTCTGACGACGGCTGAGCTGGTGGCTAGCCAAATCAATGGAGCTAGAAATTTTAAGTGTAATGGCTTCGGGGCTTGGGAAGGCTTGTGGGAAGAATCCTTATGGTTTAGTCAAAATTAGGAAGAAATACCTTAATTTAAGGGACCCTTGGTCCATGACACCATTAGGGTGGGCTAGGTGGGTCTAAACTTGTTCTTAGGAACCAGATGGCAGCTGTGATGACTAGGGTTGGGCTAGATCAAATGATTCAAGGTGGGTTTAGGGCTTAGGTTCAAAACTTGGGGTTTGGCCTTAGCCAGAGTTTGGATTTGGCTCAATTGATTGGTCAATTTGGTTTAGAAAATTGTCACAAGGCATTGGGATGTCAATCAGGTGAAAAATGAAAGGCTATGGGGTTCAATTTGGTGAGATTTGGATTTTTGAGCTAAAATGAGGATTTTAGTTTGGGTTGGATTTTTGATAGGTTTGAGCTTGGGTCTAGTCCAATTGAAGGTTAAAATTTGTCTGGGAATGTTGTAAAGAGTTTAGAATTTAAATTTGGAGAAATTGGATAGGTTAGGGAGTTCAATTTGATGGCATTTTGGTTTGGGGTCAATTTGGAGAATATGGTTTAAGCTTGAGATTTGACGATGAAATGGGATTCAATTAAGCTTCAATTTGGTTTCAATCAAGCTTAAACATGATAAATTTGCGTTTAGAATTGAAATTGGGGAAATGTGGGATCAATTTGGTGGAATTTGGGGTGAATTGGGGAATTTGGGCCTGTAAGGGCAATTTGGGAATTTTTGTCAAAAGGAGTCAATTTGGTTAAATTGGACTCAATGGAGTGGTTCAAATTGATATCGGGGACATTTGGAGTGGCTCTAGCAATTTTTGAAATTTTTGGGGTTTTAAGGGTCTTTTGATAATTTTTGGAAATTTGGGGGTATTGTTAGAATTTTAGAAAATTTGGTGGTGTTTTGGGTAATTTGATTGGTTTCAAATGGCATGAAATGATTTTTGGATAAAATTGAGCATTTGTGTCAATTTGAGAAAATTAGGGTTTCAGAGGTATCTTGGTAATTTGGTGAAGTTCAGGGTTAAAAGGGTCATAATTCGGAATTTGATAAAATTGAAATTAATTGAAGGTGGTAATCATAAAATCACCCAAATGGTGGCTTAAGACAAAGGGAGACCCCACTTTGGATCCTCCATGTGCTAGTCTTAGCCGAACCCTAGCCTAGGGCTGATGGTTTAGGAGATTATCCACATGAGTTTCCAAAAAGAGTAAGGGATCAACTAAGCAGATTTGGTTGAGGGTTAAGATTATGAATGTGAACGATTCGTGTGTGTCTGTGTGTGTAGACTTGACCAAGACCACACAACCCAAGGTTAACCTTAAGGCTAGACAGCCTTATGGGGACTCCTCTTGAGCATCTCTATATTGGCTCCACCTACTAAGTGCTAGAGCTTAGAACTAATATGTGGAACTTCAAGATGAGAAAAGAAGTGTTTTCAAATTTCTATTGGTGAGGTTTCCATCACTAGTCCTCTAAGAATAGTCAACAAGAAAGTCTTATGGCAAGGTCCTAGGCTCTTAAGGAACAAATTAGACCTCAACCAAAAGTGAGGTCAACAAAAGGACCCTAAATAAATGTGGTGTGTCGGACAAGCACACCGCACATATTGGCGTTGACTGAAGAGATCAACAAAGCTAATAGAACTATCTGAGCCAACATGCTCAGAGCAGAATAGACGGAATGTGGAGAAGGTTTCCATTGGGGAGTATTGAAGGAATCCTAGATCGAATTTGAGGACTCCAGAACTCACACCGGAGATTGGTGGTTGTACCTTCCAAATGTCAATTCCAAGGGTGAAATTGAAATTTACCAAGTGATTTGTGCTTGCTAACCCAAGTGAGGGGCTACATGACAAATTTGCAGAGACAGCCATTAGGGAAACCGACGGCCATGAGGAAGATTAGATTTGATTTAGATGCTTTAATTTTAGATTCAAGCTTGATTCTAATTTTGATTTAGGGTTTTGATTTAGCAAAAAAAAATAATTTCGAAAGGTGGAAATATGTGAAGGAATCGGATTGAGATGGAATGCACATGGACTCACATCCAACTCAAAAGAGTGGTTGAAGGAAAGGAGTTCTACGTTGGGAAGGAAAATGCAAAGACTCATATTTAAGCCAAGAGGTAATGAAAGTGTAGAAAAGTGAGAATAGAATGCCTTACTCCATTTAAAGTGGCCTTATACCTATTTAGAAGATTTGAATAGAGAATCATATGCCTTACTCCATTTAAGGTGACCTTAGACCGATCTCAAAGGATGAGAATAGAACGCCTTGCTCCATTTAAGGTGGCCTTATACCTATCTCGAAGATTTTTGTAGAGAATCGAATGCCTTAATCCATTCAAGGTGACCTTAGATCGATCTTGAAGGATGAGAATAGAATTTCATATTCCATTTAAGGTTGTCATATACCTATCTTGAAGATTTGTGTAACGAATCAGACACCTTTCTCCATTTAAGGTGGCCTTAGACCGATCTTGAAGGATGATAATAAGATGCCTTACTCCATTTAAGGTGGCCTTATACCTCTCTCAAAGATTTGTGTAGAGAATCAGATGCCTGGCTCCATTCAAGATGTCCTTAAACTGATCTTAAAAGATGAGAATAGGATGTCTTGCTCCATTTAAGATGGTTTTATACCTATCTCAATGATTTGTGTAGAGAATCAGATGCCTTACTCCATTTAAGGTGGCCTTAGACCAATCTCAATGGATGAGAATATGATGCCTTAATCTATTTAGAGTGGCCTTATACCTATCTCAAAGATTTATGTAGAGAATCAGATGCCTTACTCCATTCAAGGTGGCCTTAGATCGATCTCGAAGGATGAGAATAGGATGTCTTACTTCATTTAAGGTGGTCTTATACATATATCAAAGATTTGTGTAGAGAATCATATGCCTTACTCCATTTAAGTTGGCCTTAGACCGATCTCAAAGGATGGGAATAGGATGCCTTACTCCATTTAAGGTGGCCTTATACCTATATCAAAGATTTTGAATAGAGAATCGAATGCCTTACTCCTTTCAAGGTGGTTTTAGACTGATCTCGAAAGTTGAGAATAGGATGCCTTGCTCCATTTAAGATGGTCCTATACCTATCTCAAAGATTTTGTAGAGAATCAGATGACTTAATCCATTTAAGGTGGCCTTAGACAGCTCTTAAAGGATGAGAATATGATGCCTTGCTCTATTTAAGGTGGTTTTTTACCTATCTCGAAGATTTATCATATTAGGAAGGAAAGCTCTGAGACTTACATACAACCGAAGATGTGATAAACTACATTGGGAAAGAAAGCTCAGTGACTCACATCCAACCCAAGAGGCAGCAGAAACAGAATCATAAATTAGGTACTGACACCAGAAAATTGTGAGAAGAGTGTAGAGAATTTGTGGTGTTGAGTTTATGAATGTGGGGAATGTGAAGATTGACAGTGGTGCAGAAAGATTTGTGAGATTTTTTTGAGAAGTGTGAAACTCTGTGGCAGATTATGAAAAGATTCATGTAGATGATGGAATTTGTGCTACAAGAGTGCAAAGTGTGGAACCTCGAATTCGAGACAAATCGGTTTATCATTTTTATCAATTTTCTTATGTTATTTTCATAATCATTTTTTTATTAGGATATGCTTTCATATTTAATTTTCATCAACTAAACTTTCATTTTTTAATTTAATTTTATTATTAGACTTTCTTTATATCGTTCTTTGTTTGTTATAATTTGGGACCAACGTATGGTCTCACAGCTTTTCATCAATCACACAAAATGTAAATTCAACAAATATGTTGAAATCTTGAAAGAAGCTTCATTAATTCTGCTTCAAATATGTAGTAAAGCTGATTGTATGTTGGAACTGTCAAGATTAATCAACATTGCTAAGTAAATTTAAAACATCATATATTATATCTATGCTCTGATGCAGTACAAAAGAGTGTCAACTGTCTATCTGTATGTGTGTTTATCCATCCCGTGGGGTAAGCTAGTGACCAAGCTAACCTTCTAAGTCATGCTTCTGGACAAGAGTTCCTTTCCCATGCACTTAGAGGTACAGTTATTTCATAGCTCAAATGACTGTAGTTCTTCCAGTTATGGATCTGGTTGGAATCAATATGGTATCTTATTGTCATCCATTTGTTAGAATGTAACCGAGACTCTGCGACATGGCACTCTATGAATGCAGTATTTTGCCAGGTATGCTCCATTTCCTTTTATAATCAGTACTGAACTAACCGGTAGTGGAATGACAACTAAACTTCTAAAATCACTGGGTCCAACAATATCTATCTCTTTTTTGAATAGGATGCTGCTCTTGCTCATTAAAGATAATGTGCAAAAAGGTCTAACAAAATTGTGGTGATTGATGTGGGGAGGTATGAAGTCCCCTTCCTCGTAAATGTTGATGATGCAGCTATTTGGGATGCAATCTACATTGACTTGACCATAGTCTAAGTCAAAATTCACAACGCCACCCTGTGCTGCCTTCTCATTATCAAGAGCAAGATTTAAGCTGACTTTGAAGCAAAGATCAACCTCTAGCCTGACATTCATTTGCATAGAACAGGGGAAACATCAGTGTGTTGATACTTTGCACTAATAAGAACAATAACAAGTTATCATTAAGAAAATTTTAAATTTTACATGCGCAAATATTTTTTTTAACTTAATTTAATGAAAATCAAAATTAAGAGAGAAATTCAAAAGTGCAAAATTTAAATTTTATTTTATTAAAATTGATCTTATTTAAAAATTTAGGACCCAGTCATAGATGCTGGCCAAATATCCATCCCCAGAATGAGTATCACTTTTAAAAATTCATCCCGGAGGACATCAAGTTGTATAGTATTTCTTCAAATAATGCCCACTGACCAGTAGCATGGACCCTTCATCTTGGAAATCCAATAACTGTTAGGACCCTCCGAAAAAGTCCTTCTCCATGACAAATGGTCCCTCTCAAGTTGGTTAAATTTTTCAGCCTATTCTGTGGTGTGCAAGGATATGTCTCCTGAGAACGAGTACAAGTTCTTTGATATTGAATGTCCTTGGGCGGACTAGTTTATTGTGAGGCTGGATCATCTTCACTTGGTAGACCTTTAGATTGTTTTGTGCTTTTAACCATTTTCCTTCAAGGATTTTTAATTTTGCAAGTCTGAGTTAAACAATGTCTTTAACTATAATTTAGTTAGTGACGATGAATCTGAGAGACAGTAGCTGAAATTCCAGTGAGAGTTTGGGTTTAGACCCGTACACGAGCACATATAGTGTACATTGAGTAGGAGTTCTTAACATTGTCCAATAGGCCCATAAAGCTTCTAAAAGTTTCTCGTGCCATCCCTTCTCATTTTCATCCAATGTTTTCTTTAAATTTTGCACGAGCGTCTTATTGAAGGCCTCGACTAGGCCATTTGATTTGGGGTAATAAATCGTAGAGTATCTTTAATCTATCTCATGCTGCTTGACAAAATTGTTGATCTTGGTACTCTTGAATGCTGACATGTGACAGTGACTTTATATCTACTTAAAAATACAAGAATTTAATATTTCTGCTAGAATATTTAATTCCTCGGCAACAGTACCAAAATCTTCACAACAGTTATAGATTCGATAGAGATGTATATATATAATATTCAATAATGTAAAGTCACACTTATCAATGTAAGTACACGTATCGCTCAAGTAATACAGTGCTCTAATGAAGTCCTAGATATCGATCCCAGAGGGAGTAACTATTAGAACTACGAACTAAGATTTTAGAAAATCAATACTTAATCACAATAATATAATTCAAATTGCTTATCAGTCACTAATAGGCAATTGAAATAAATATGTAATTTTAAAAACTCTTAAATAAATAATTCAACTAATAAATTTTTTAATGTGAAATTCAATATATAAGAAAGCATCATTATCCTTGTCAAGAAATTAAAGTGAATGAATAAAGTGAATCAGTTCAAATTAGATTATGCCAAATAGGAGCATACCGATTTTTTACCGTTTGGTCCAGGCATAAGGAACATTGACTAATCCTATGCTTGGTTACTGAATCTGCGGCTACGCTAGAAGAATACCAGCTCTCACTTTGGAGCTCCCATGTTCCCCTCACCTGGGGGATAACATCTACACTTCAACACCCAAACGATAGGACCAAATTGAGGATTTTAGTCTGTCACTCTAAAATCTCCAATTCTATGCCCAATAATTTTATTTTCCGGTTGACTGAAATTTTTTAGTAAGAATTCTTTGATCATGCCACATCTTCATATTTTCTTTGTAAATATTTGCACTATCATAAGATTCATTCCTTATCTCTTCAAGCTCATGTAATTGCAATAATATTTTCTCACCAACATCTTTTAAATCATAATTAAACTCTTTAATCCCCAATATGCTTTATGCACAAGTTCAACTAGTAAGTGACAAGCTTTCCCAAATATTAACCTATAGGGGGACATTCCTATAGGAGTTCTATATGCAGTCTTATAAGCCCACAAAGGATAGTCAAGATTGACTGAGCAATTTATTTTTGTTGGTTTTACAAATTTCTCCATATATCTTTTAATTTCTTGATTGGATTATTCAGCCAAACCACTTGTCTGAGGATGATAAGCAGTAGCAATAATATGATTTATATGATGTTTCTTTAACAATTTCTCCATCATGGCATTTCTAAAATAACTTCCCCCATCAGTTATGATAACTCTTGGCATCCCAAATCTATAAAATATGTTTGTTTTAGAAAACTTTGCAACACTTTAAGCATCACATCAAGGTAAGGCTACAGCTTCTATCCATTTGGATACATATTCCACTGCTAACATTATATATAAATTTTTCAAATATGGTATAAATAGTCCCATGAATTCTAATCTCCAAACATCAAATATTTCAACTTCTAGCATATAATTGAGGGGCATCTCATTTCTCCTAGAAATATTGCCTACATATTTCAACTTCTAGCATATAATTGAGGGGTATCTCATTTCTTCTAGAAATATTGCCTACTATTTCTAAATTTCCGAAAGATGGTATAAATGGTCCCAGGAAATCTAATCCCCAAACATCAAATATTTTTTTCTAGCATATAATTGAGGGGCATCTCGTTTATTCTAGAAATATTGCCTACTCGTTGACATCTATCACAAGTTTTAATATAAGCATTAATATCTCCAAAGATAGTAGGCCAATAAAATCCAGATTGTAAAATTTTGTATGTTATTCTATCAACACCAAAATGTCCCCTAAAATCAGAATTGTAAAATTTTTGGATAATTTCATAAGCCTCTTCTAGAGGTACACATCTTCAAATAATCAGATCATTTCCTTGTTCATATAAAAATGAGTCATCCCAAAAATAAATCTTAGCTTCACAAACAAATTTTTTCTTCTGTTGGTATGTCATTCCATAGGGTATAATCTCACTGATAAGAAAGTTCACAATATCAGTGTATCACAGAATACACCACTCATTAATTTTGAACAGTTTTTTATTTAGAAATTGTTCGTTAATTTCTTTTTCAAAACAGAGTGGTTATTCTAACTCAAGCCTGGACAAATGATTAGCAATTTGATTTTTAGTTCCCTTTTGATCTATTATTATAAAATCAAATTTTTGCAAAAGAAGAATCCATCTTATAAGTCTAGATTTAGCATCCTTCTTTTTCATTAGGTACTTAATAGCAGAATGATCTGTATGCATCATGCAATGAGTCCCAATTAAAATGATCTAAATTTATCAAAAGCATATACTATTGCTAATAACTCTTTTTCATTTGTTGTATAATTAAAATTTATCAAAAGCATATATTATTGCTAATAACTCTTTTTCAGTTGTTGTATAATTAATTTGAGTTTCATTAAGAGTTTTACTAACATAGTAAATTACTTTAAAAACATTATCATATATTTGTCTTAAAACATCTCCAATAGCATAATCACTAGCATCACACATCAGTTTAAAAGGTTTTCTCTAATCTGGTGAAATTATAATTGGTATAGTGACTAATTTTCTTTTAATAACTCAAAAGCTTTTTGGCACTCTTCATCAAATTTAAAAATTGCATATTTCTCCAATAAATGGCAAAAAGGCATTGCAATTTTTTAAAAGTCTTTAATATATCACCTCTAGAATCCAACATGTCCTAAAAAACTTCTAATTTCCATTACATTTCTTGGATAAAGTAAATTAGCGATCACTTGAATTTTAGCAGGATCTACTTCCATACCATTTTTGAATATTTTATGTCCTAATTAAATTCCTCCTACTACCATAAATTAACATTTTTCCCATTAAGGACTAAATTTGTTTCTTCACGGTGCTTAAGAACTTTTGAATGTTCTAAACATGAGTCAAATGAAGTTCCAAACACTAAAAAATCATCCATAAATACTTCAATTCCTTTTTCAATTAAATCACAAAAAATTTTCATCATATATCTTTGAAATGTAGAAGGGGTATTACATAAACCAAATGGCATTCTTCTAAAAGTAAATGTACCATACGGAGTGGTAAAAGTTATTTTCTTTTGATCCTTAGGAGTTATTTGTATTTTGTAATAACCGATATATCCATGGTGATAACCAGTATATCCATCCAAAAAACATAAGTATTTATGCCCAGCTAGTCTATCCAACTATAACCGGTATATCCATCCAAAAAACAAAAGTATTTATGCCCAGCTAGTCTATCCAGCATTTATTGAATTTGGTGATAACCAGTATATCCATTTAGAAAATAAAAGTATTTATGCCCATCTAGTCAATCCAGCATTTGATCTAGAATAGACCACTATATCCATCCAGAAAATAAAAGTATTTATGCCCATCTAGTCTATCCAACATTTGATCTATAAAGGGTAGTGGAAATGATCTTTCCTAGTGGCAAGATTTAATTTTCTATAATCAATGCATATTCGCCACCCTATTAGGTATTAACTCATTATGTTCTTTCACAGTCACAATTACTCCTCCTTTCTTCAAAACGTAGAGCATCTAACCACTTTAAAATGTCTTGCTTTATAACTTCTTTATTAATAGAATTCAATCTCCTTTGAGGATCAGCCCTGGGTTCGTAGTTCTCTTCCATATGAATTCTATGCATACAAATTGAAGGATTGATTCCTTTAATATCAGCTATTGTCCATTCAAAGGCTTTATTAAAATTTTTCAATATTTTCATCAATCTTTCTTCTTCCTCCATCGTTAACCTTGAGAAAATTATAACTGATAAAATAGAGGAATCTCTTAAAAGGCATATTTTAAATGATCAGGAAGTAACTTCAACTCAAGTTTTGGAGGTTTTTCTATTGATGGACAAAATGATTTATCTTTTCCTATCATATCCAAAATTTCAAAACTTTTTTGAACATTGTTTGAATCTTCCTTAAAAAGATCTTCACATTAATATATTTCCTCTTCTTTCTCGTGTTCTAAATCTTTTTCTTTAGATTTTTCTTTATAAGTAGTTTTGAAATGACATTCACTCAGATACATTATAACATACAAACTATAACATTCATCATCTTTATCTTTTGCAGGATACTTCATTGATCTTGAAATGATAAAAGTAATAGTTTGATCATTGATGTGCATTGTTAATTCCCCTTTTTGCACATCTATCATTGTTCTTCTTGTGGCTAGGAAAGGTATCCCCAAAATGATAGGTATCTCTTTATCTTCCTCCATATCCAAGCACAATGAAATCAACAGGAAAGATAAATTGATCCACTTTCACTAGGACATCTTCTATAACTCCTTTATGGTACGTTATTAAACGATTTGCTAACTGCAGAGTTACAGTAGTTGAGGTTATTTATCCTAATCCTAATCTTTTAAATATTGATAATGACATAAGGTTAATGCTTGCACCTAAAGCACATAAAGTTTTCCCATAAAATCTATCTCATATCGCACATGGAATTGTAAAGTTACCATGATCTTTAAGCTTTTCAAGAAGCTTTTTCTGAATAATAGAACTGCACTCTTCACTAAGTGCAATAGTCTCATTTTCTTCAAACTTCTTTTTTCTGTTGAGAATATCCTTGATAAACTTTACATAGCTAGGCATTTGTTCTAAGGCTTCAGTAAATGAAATATTAATTATAAGCTTCTTAAAAATCTTCAGAAATTTTAAAAATTGCTTATCCAACTTTTGTTGACAAAGTCTCTGAGGAAATGGAGGTGGTGGTTTTTCTAAATTAACTTTAAGTAGAGAAATAGGTCTTTCAGATCTTTCATAGTGTCCTCTTTTGATTCTTTAATTTCTTCTCTCTCTACTTTAGTTTCTTTTTGAACCCTACCTTCCAAATCTCTTCCGCTTTTAAGTTGAATGGCTTTTACTTGCTCATTATTCTGGTCTTTCAGATTTGTTTCAGTATTACTAGGATGTGCTCCTTGGGGTTTATTATTTAATGAATTTGCGATTTGTCCAAGTTGATTCTCAATATTTCTAATTGTAGCTCCTTGAATTTGTAACTGATTTCTCATTGGTAACGCCACTTCTTCTATAGATAACTTTTTCTCCTTAAATTATGGCTACTAGAGGATAAGTAGATCTATAATTATTATTCCCTTGGTTGTTCCAGTTTCCCAATGGGTTTACTTGATTGTTCCCCATTGTTGATTACTACCACCCGTAGTATTATTCCAATTGAGGTTGGGATGGTTCTTCTAACCTGGGTTATAATAATTTGAATACGGGTTATTCTGCTTGTTATTTATGACATTTAAAGTTTCTAATGAAGCTTGAGAATTTACCATTTGGCCTAATGAATTTCCTACAATCATGGAGATTGGTTGAGAAAAATTCATTTCAAATTGGTCAAACTTCCTTGAAATTGCAGCAACTTGATTTGCTAACACAGTAAATGCATCAGATTCATGAATATTGGATACTTTCTTTTGGATTCACCCTCTCTGAAGGCCATTGAAAATTATTGGTAGCCATTTCTTCAATTAAAGTGTAAGCGTCATGAAATGGTTTTGATATCAATGAACCACCAACAATGACATCCATAATAGATCTAAGAGATTTAGCTAATCCATTATAAAAAGTTTGAATTCTTAACCAACCAGGTATTGCATGGTGTGGACACTTTCTTAAGAGTTAGAGATCTAGCTAATCCATTATAAAAAGTTTGAATTATTAACCAATCTGGTATAACATGGTGTGGACACTTTCTTAATAGTTCTTTAAATTATTCCCATGCTTCATAAATAGATTTCCCTTCAAACTGATTAAAAGATGTAATATCATTTCTAAGCTTCGCAGTTTTTGATAATGGAAAATATTTAGCAAGAAATTTTTGTGCTAAATCACCTTAAGTTGTGATAGATCCAGGTGCTAACAAATTCAACCACATCTTAGTTTTATCCCTTAGTGAGAAAGGAAATAACCTAAGTCTTACGGCAACATCTGATACACCATCTTATTTAAATGTAGCGCATAATTCTAAAAAATTGGCAAAATGTAAACTTGGTTCTTCAATTGGTGATCCCCCAAATGAATTATTTGATACCATTTGGATACTAATAGGTTTAAGCTCAAATTAATTAGCCACTATAGTAGGTTTCTGAATACTATAATGAAGTTCATCTACCGTAGAGTTGGCATAATCTCGTAAAGGGCCAAAAATTCTTGATGAATTTTAGCATTTTGATTGTTTTAATTTATCGATTTTGTAATATATTTAGAATTTACAATAATTTTAATTTTTTTGGTTTTTCTAATTTTTCTAACAAATCTTTCTAATTCAGAATCGTAACTAGTTCTTCAGAACCTGAACTACGCATACACTAATTCAAAATAAAATAAAATAAAATAAAACAGAAAAAATAAAATTCTATAACTTTTAAAAGTTTAAATAAGACTTTCTAAAAATAGAAACTTGCTTTTAAGTCAATCTTCTTATATAATTTCCCCGAATATGGCGCCAAAAACTTGTTCCCGACAGTTTATATGCAACAATATAACAATTACTTTAATTATAATTTTTACTTATATTTCCTTACATTGCAACAGAACCAAAAACTTGATCCTGAAGAAAACAAGAATTTAACTCTTTAATTTATATATATTGGGATACTACACAACTTGCGTGACGCAAGTATACGTATCGTTATTAAGTAATATAAGACTTTTTGATTAAGACCTAAATATCGAACCCACAGGGAAATTGTGTAATATACACTATTGAACAACAAACTTTCTATCCTAAAAAGACAATTATTTAAACTATAGAAAGTTTATCAATAAGTAAAATTCAATTCTCTTTTGTATTTTTGATATTTTGACAAAATAATAACAACTAAATAAGATAACTTGAGTTTATGTAAAAGAAAATCATTTCATATGAAAATATCTTTCTCCTTTCCATGAATCAGTAATAAGTATAGGAATTCTGTTGTTGAAGTATGCTAATTGTGTTGTGCTAAATAGGAGCAATTATATTCTTTACACTTGCTAGAGATGCTATAAAGAACATTGGTTAATTTAAAGTTTGAATAGTGCTGAAAGCCAGTTATGTAAGGAAGATACCAACTCTCACTTTAGAGTTCCCTCGATTCCCTCCACTTAGGGGCTAACATCTCATATCTGAACCTAAAACAATAAACGAAGTTGGGAGTTTTAACTTGTCACTTTAAAGTCCTCTAACTCTACACCCTTTAAAGATTATTTCCCTATTATTTGCACTAAATCATATGAATTACATTCTCATTCATGCAACCTCATGTGATTCTTTCCAATAGTTGAGTGAGACAATACCATCTCGATTCTTACATGTTCTCACAACAAATCTTAACATCTATATGGGCAGATCAAGAAGTAAATGAAGTACATTGAATTAAATCATCACAACTTCTTTCAACATTTAAGATTAATACTCTCCATAACTTCCATCCAGCATATTAAATACTTATCATTTTAACGAGAAAGATAAAGAAAACTACTCATAATCCATGAAGAAAACAAAACCACACTTTAGTTTAAAAGTAGAAATCATTGTCAAACCAACAATAAATCTCAACTAAAACCAAAAGTAGTTTAAAAACAAAAGATAAAAACTTATCTCAAATCCTCCACCAAACTCATGAAGTTCCTTTGAATCTATTCTCTTTCATAACACTCTCAAAATAAACTAAAAACAAGAAGGATAAAGGAAATTTATGTGGTGCCTGAAAATCTCTCCAAAACTAACCCTCAAAACTCCTCAGGACTCCTCTTCAAACTCTTTTTAGGACTTTTAAGCACCTCTTTCAAATGTCTTAACTTCCTTCTTTTATAAATTTCCCTAGAGGTTCCTTGAAAGTTCTTCAAAATGTGTCCAAATTTGATGTATTCTCCAAGGGATGCCTCCTTTCATAAGTCTTTTTAATAATATTTTCATTCTTAGTGGTCATAACCACCCTCTTTAGCCAAAAGATTCCTCAAATGTTTTTTCAAAATTCTTCCAAATGAAGAAAACCGCGAAATAACTACCACTGGCACTTAGGTGCGCCCTTCTCTATTTCACTGGCTCTTAAGCATCGGATCTAGCGCTTAGGCGCCAAAGCACTTTTGCCCAAATTTCACATTTTTGCTCCAAATTTAATCCTTTTTCACTCCTTTTAGTATTTTTCAACTTTTACTTGTATCTGAAAGAAAAACACACAAATACCTTCCATTAAAGCGCAATATCTCAAAAATAGGTATACAAATGTGTCTAAAAATACTATATATTTTATGTGTAAACTTCAGCAATGGTTTCTTCTTTGTAACATGGTTAATGACACAGTATCTAAACTAGAACAAATTTTACATACTGACAAGGGGTAGTAAATTCGTTAACCAAATCTTCTACAATCAAAACCTCCTTTTCTTTTCCCTTGATGAGTGCTAAGGCAGGCATGATAACAGTGAATCTGGTGGTAGTCGGTGAAACTACTCTCGATTGAATAAGTGCAGGAATGATAGACTTAGAACATGTCAGTGCTGCAGCGATCTTCACCTTCCTGAAAGAAGGTAAATCTTGGGGGAAGTTCAGGTTGAACTCAACAAATGTTTCTTGGATTTTTGGGGTAGCAACCTTCATGAAAAAAATGGAGCTTTTCTAAGCACAACCTCAAGTTTGTAAAATCTGGCTCCAAACTTAATCGTGGGGGTGACATTGCAGGCATCGCAGCTGGTCGGAAAGTTGCAGGAGAAGGTGAGAGTTGGGAACGCCATCACAACATCTTCAAAGAAACAATTATGCCCCACGAAAAATTAGTATCCTTCATCACTTTGTAATTTCCCTACGAACACTAAAAATTAGAAAAGATCTTTCTGTGGACTGGGCACGTCCTTTCTTATTTTAATTTTCAAATCTAGTGTTTATTTTTTATTACATCATTAAAGAGTTTTGATTAACAAATTAAATGAGGGTAAAGAGGCGTAACAACTTGGATTGATTCGTAGAATAACAAACAAAACCTGAAAGATTCGAGGGAGAAGTGATGTTTAGGACCTAGTGCATGACCAACTTCACAACGGAAATCACTCAGGCGAAACTATTCCAACAACACCCTTATTGGGGGTCTGACCACACACAGAAAGATAAAGACCTAAAGGACTCTCAAGCCTCTCTGTTTAAAGATGGTTAAATTGATGGTCCTGGAATCTAAAAGACTTGATTGTACTTGCCCAAGAAATAAATGAGCAATGCATGTCAGCGAAAGAAGGATAATATGGTCCATGAGGGACATAAACACATTACCAATGTCTGAAGGTAAAATTTTCTGATCATAATGGAGAGTAAAGTTATTCCCCAGTGGAGTCGCCAAAAAATTGGTCGCCGGAATGGATGTCCTNTGTTTGATTTTATATATATATATATATATACAATTTAGAAAAATTAATATTTTAATTTTTGAAAATACAAGACCGAATTGATCTCATATCTTCAAAAGTTTAAATGATCGAGCAACACACCACAAGCAATATATCTACCTCGAAGGATCGATACATTGCTTAATAGTGGCGCTCGATCAGATAAACTAAAGAATTTATGACATTCATTTTAGTCTGCAAAAAAACCATTTTTTATGTTGACCGACAAGTTTCACTATCTAATATGAAAAATTAGACAGGGTTTTTATTACCTGGGTTCTTAAAGCTCCGTATAGAGGCAAACCCTTATGGTTAATTACATCTTAAATAACCAAATTCACCTAAACATAATCTTGATTTAGATTCAAAAACATTGTCTTCAAGGAATTTAAATGGATAGGACTTTTCAAAAATCGAACCGAGGAGTGTCAAATGGGGAAGGCTGAAATTTGGAAGAATTATTGCAGAATCCAAAAGGATGAAAACTATGGGCCAGAGGAGAACCTTGGTGACTTCCAAAATTATCTTATGATTGGGCTTCAATTTTAGAGAGATATTATTAAATGTTTCATCCTACCAATTATTATTATTTAGGGCTTACATTTGCATAATCGTATAAATAGCCTGGAAGATAGGAGGGTTTATGTCTTGATGAACGATAACCTTGGAATCCAAAGATAAGTTATGGCTTAAATTGCACAACATGATTGTACAAATGCCTAAAGCTGTAATGAGGATTTATGTTGCACTAAGCAAACTACCTCAAATTCCTATGTTTGTTATTTAATTCTAGGGAAAAGAGATGTGTTGTTGTAGATTCCTATGCTGTTGTAGATTGCAGCCCACAGAGTTAGCTCCAAGCTCCTCGATGAAGTGGCAAGCCAAAAGTCTAAAGGTTCAACGTTTTAAATGACAAGTTTAAGTTAAAAATGGGTGGGTGGGGGATAAAGTTGATTAGAGCTACACCAGTTAGGATCCCACGATTCCCTTATTCTGGTACCACTATATTCTTTTGAATTTACATAGCTTAAACGAGTTGTTAAACCCATTTAAACCAAGGAGATCTCGTTAGCAACGTGGGTTACCTCATCCAAGGGACTCCCGTGAATTCAAAGGGATGTATTATGAAGTTATGATATTTTTTGTTATGGTTTTGAAAATATTGTTTAATTTTGACAAAAAGGTGATTGGTTTTGGAAAAGTTGTTTTTGTTTTGATGTCACATGCAGATTTGTTTCCTATTTTGCAGAGCACAGTAAACAAGTACAAGTAAGAAATTGTTGTAAAGAAAATGAAATTTGCATTACAAAATGTAAATGTGTACCTGTGATCTTCTCGCACTCTCGCTAAAAGATTAGCTTTTGCAATATTTATGATTTTGTAGGAATAGGAAAAATAAGAAGAGCAGTTGACGGTGTAGCTATCAAACTCCAAGTAATTTCTTGATGAGTCCTTAAAGATTTTAGTAGATGATTTGCTTGAGCAAAGAATAATAAGTTCGATTGTCCTTCAAAAATATTCAAAATATCATAAAAGTGTTTTGGGGAGAAATCTGTAACAATCTTTAAATCCTTTTGAAATGTTTCGAGTTCATTTGGATATATTATGTTGTTCAATTAATCATCCCAAAATTTAAATTTAGTTTAAAATGAATTAATACATCCTAGGCTTAGTGAACCTAATATTTTAATTATTTTATGGGGAGGGTACTCATATAATCAACTAATGTTTCATTTAAGAGTTATGTGAATGGGTGCATTAAGAACAAGCTTAAGCCATTGAGGACCTTGTACCCACCGATAAAACCAGGCTTGTAGTTTTAGATGTGTTAATCAATCATGTCTTTCTTTTCTAAATCTCATTAAAAAATTTTAAATATCAAGCCTAGCTCACTAGTAAGCTTTTAACAATTTCACGAGTAAATTTGCAATTATCAAAATATTAATTTGAGTGGAATATAGTCATATCAAAAGATCTTACTATCATCTAATCACAAATTAGGGGCTTCAATTGAGTCAATTATTATCTTCCTTCCTTAAGCCTACTACCTCGGTAGCATCCCACTAAATTAACTTCCAAGTCATAATAATTAACAAAATTACAATTCTACCCTTATCATGAAAAGGTGGAAAATTGGTTTCTAGGTTGATCCTAAATTTTAATTAAGGCATTAAAAACCTCAAGTTACCATTTTTGCCCCTTGGGCTCCCCACTTCATAACTCTACAAATATAACAAATGACTTTGAAATTTCTGTAGTACCCCTCCCATGGGTCAACCAAAATATCAGAGAAAATATGATTTTTTAAAATTTAATTTAATTAAAATAGTTATTTTTAACTCAAAAATAAGAATTTCATTATTATTTTATCTATAGTACCCCTCCCATGGGTCCAAGGCACTATTAAGCTGGTTCTTAGGATCCAGATGGAAGTTGTGATGATTAGGGTTGGGCTAAACCAAATGGTTCAAGGTGGGTTTAGGGCTTGGGTTCAAAACTTGGGATTTATTATCTAGAGTTTGGATTTGGCTCAACTGATTGGTCAATTTGGTTTAGAAAATTGTCATGAGGCTTTTAGGATGCCAATTGGATGGAATTGAAAGGCTGCGGGGTTCAATTTGGTGAGATTTGGATTTTTGAGCTAATTTGGAGATTTTGGTTTGGGTTGGCTTTAGGTTAGGTTGGAGCTTGGGTCTAGTCCAATTGAAGGTTCAAATTGGTCAAGCAGAATGTTGTGGAGAGTTTAGAATACAAATTTTGGGAAATTGGATAGGTTAGGGAATCCAATTTGATAGCATTTTGGTTTAGGGTCAATTTGGGGAATTTGGATTAAGCTTGAGATTTAGGCATGAAATTGGGTTCAATTGAGCTTCAATTTTGTTTCAATCAAACTTAGACTTGACAAATTTGAGTTTAGAGTTAAAATTAGGGAAATTTGGGATCACTTCGGTGGAAAATTGAGGGTGCATTGTGGAATTTGGGCCTTTAAGGGCAATTTAGGGATTTTGGAAAAAAGGAGTCAGTTTGGTCAAATTGGATTCAATGGAGTGGTTTAAATTGAATTTCAAAACATTTGGAGCGATTTTGGAGATTTTTGGAAATTTTGGGGTATGAAGGGCATTTTGGTAATTTTGGGGACTTTGGGCGTATTTTGGGAATTTTTAAAAATCTGGGGTTTTTTTTATAATTTGATTGGTTTCAAATGGTTTGAAATAATTTTTTGGATAAAATTGAGAGTTTTGGGTCAATTTGAGAAAATTATGGTTTTAGGGGTATTTTGGTAATTTGGTGAAGTTTGGGGTAAAAGGGTCAAAATTGGAAATTTGACAAAATTGAAATCATTTGAAGATGATAATCATAAAATAGCCCTTATGGTGCCATGAGACTAGAGAAAATCCCACTTTGGATCCTCCATGTGATGGTCTTAGCCAAACCCTAGCCTAGAGCTGATGGTTCATGGGTTTCCAAAAAGAGTAAGAGATGAACTAAGCATAATTGGTTGAGAGTTAAAATTGTGATTGTTAAAGTTTCATGTGTGTATGTGTGTAGACCTGACCAAGACCACACCACTCAGGGTTAACCTTAAGGCCAAACAGTCCTATGGGGACTCCTCTTGAGCTCCCCCAAATTGGCTCCATTTACTACGTGTTAGAGGTTAGAATCAATATGTAAAACTTCAAGATGAGCAAAGAAGAGTTTTAAAATTTCTATTGCTGAGGGTTCCATCACTAGTACTTTAGGAATAGTCAATAGGAAAGTCCTATGGCTAGATCTTATACTCCTAAGGAAGAAACTAGACCTCAACCAAAAATAAGGTCAGCATTTTCTAAGTTATCAAATTTATTTGTTTGAAGTTTGTTTAAAGTGTTTAGGTTTGTTCTATTTATGTTCCCTTTTTTATTTGTTTATTCAAAGTTTATTTATGTTTTTTAAAATTCAAGCTTAGTGTTAATCAAAGCTATTTATTTTTTTAAGGTTGTTTAAATTTATTTAAAAGTTATAAAAGGTTGGCTTGAGGTGCTTAAAGTTTGTCTTACAACTATTTCATTTTTTCTTAAGTTTTCTGAGGTTGCTTAAATTTTATTAAATCTAATTAAAATTTGTTGCAGTTGGTTAAAATAAGTTAAAGTTTTTAAATTACATTAATGTTTGTTAAAGTTTATTATGATTTGTTATAGATTGATTAAATTTTGTTGAAATTTATTAAAGTTTGTTAACATTCATTTTTTTTACGTTTTAGTTTTGAAAGATTTTAATATATTAAAATTTTACACTTCTTAAGCTATTCCTTTTTGTTTTAGGTTTTAGTTTTGAAAATATTTAAATTATTTTGTACAACTTCCCGATAAAAGACAGTCTTCTTCGGAGGTGCATAGTAGGCAGCGTCTTCATGGATGGNGTTTTAGTTTTGAAAGATTTTAATATATTAAAATTTTACACTTCTTAAGCTATTCCTTTTTGTTTTAGGTTTCAGTTTTGAAAAATTTTAAATTATTTTGTACAACTTCCCGAGAAAAGACAGTCTTCTTCGGAGGTGCATAGTAGGCAGTGTCTTCATGGATGACTACCTCATGTACTGAGAAAAGTTGCAAATCTCCTTTGATGCAGTGTTCTTATTCTTCCTCGTAATATTTGATGCATTGGTGCAATGATGACGTGACCATATTATACTCTTAAATCCATGACCGACCAATAAAATTTTTGAAACAAGTTCTGCATCGATGATATGGAACTTAGTGGTTGTTACTAGCTCTCCAATTTTTATGAGCAACGTAATCAATCCAAGAGCTCTTTCGTTTTTCAGATTAAATCTTCTTAATGTCATCTTATCGGCGGTAAGCTCCTGAGCGTCAATGTCCAAGTATGCTAATGTCTGTAGACTCATTAGGTTGAGTGATGCTTCTGGATCTACCAAAACTCTAGAGAGTATGAATCTGCTGATCTTGATGAAAATATATAACGGTCAGTTGTGATTAGTAGTACCAAGCAGCAAGCCCTCATCGATAAAGCTTACCCCAGGTTGTTCCTTTATTTAACAAACTTCATCCGAGGATGTGCTGGCCAACTAAGCTAAGCAAACTTCTGGATCAAGCAAAGCCTTGACTAAAGATTCCCTCTTCTCCTTTGATCGGATCAGAGCGTCTTAGATGCTAATTTTTGTTGGAAATCTCCTAAGATGAGCTAGTACTTTATAATCCACTTTACAGAGACCCCAAATTTTCACTTGATTACGTATCTCTTCCACCGGCGGAGATGTAGGTGGCTCTTCTCGACTGATAATTTATTTTCCTTTTTCTATTGGAGCCATTCTCGGGGGTAATACTTTCCCGCTCCTCAAATTAACATCTATAATATCTTATTCTTTTGACATTGTAGCCAACTCCTCTGGTATTACTTCTAAATCTAAAAAGTCTAAGTTGATGGCAATCAATGTTCAATAGCATTCAAAGACTAGCATCACACTCCTATAACTGTTATAACCAATGTTATTGATATCTTATTCTTTCTCATTAGCACATTCATCGGACTTTAGTATGATTTGAGGATCATTTTGAGAATCAAAATTAAGGTTAGATTGGTCATGATAAATTACTTTACAACTAGATTCAGTCAAACTGTACGAAATATCAATTCTCATATTCAAAAGACCCCGGAGGTGCAAAAAGATAGTCATACAAAGTCAGTGGTTTGAGGAATTTCTCCCCTAAATCTGAATCAGCCAATCTAACGGAGGCAGGCCCATTCTACCCCTTGCACTATTGATCTTCACTTCATGCACAATCTCGTTCTACCTTTTCTTTGGTTGTGGTTAATCCTCCAGTGTAATCTCCATCTTCAGTCTTGCAGGCTACAAACTTCGAGTGGCGGCTTGTGCTAACGCATTCTAAATTTGGTCAAGCATCTTCTTGGATGATCGACTCTAGACTATGCTCCAACTACTTTCATCTGAATATAGATCTATCAGAGTGATTGGCTTGGCAAAAAAATCATATTTACAGAACCTCTTTCTGGTTCTTGTAAATACTTTTTCACAATTGTTATATTTCTCTCTTTGAGATTCTCTCAAGCCAATCTTTAAATCTGAAACAACCCTCAATGGTGTGTTCAAGTAATCTATGGTAAGGGCAATAATTGAGATGATCCTTCTTATCAACCTCTTCTAGTTTTATTAGCTCTAGCAATCTGAACTCAGGTTTCTTCATCAATTTTTTGAACATCTTTGGCACAAATTCATCATTGAAGGAGTATACCCTGTTCAACCGATTTGTAAATGTCGAACCTTGCCTGACATCTGCTCTATACGGTCCCCTTTGAAGCTATTGCTGGTCAAACTCGTTGTATTGTTGAACCTACTACTGACTAAGGCTCAGGGAAAAATGACTTTTTCTTACCCCTCCAGGTCCCAAGATTTCAAATTTATTTCAGACACCAAGGTGCCTTCTTCATCCCCTCTCCCATAAATCCAATTCAGTAAAAACCAATACTAACTCAAACTATGTACTTCAGCTGCGAAATCTGGCAAAGAACAAAGAAAGCCCACCAGAAGATTTCATGTGCCCTGGCGGGTGGCAAGTTCTATATGAATACTACGACGGTAAAGCTTCTGAGGAGGATGCTAAACTCCAAGAACCTGTTCAATCGACCGGTGCCACCATCCTAGATTTCTTCTCAAATGTCCTAATTTCTCTGGACTTTTCAACTTTTTCCAATGTTTCCACATGTTTGACCTCTTCTTGGAGACTGCTAACCTTGCTGATTTGTTTCTCAAATAACTTAATAGTAAGTGCCTTTAGCATGAAGGCTACTGGACCATGAATGCTTTTGAGTAGAATCTCAATCACATGTTGTTCTTGTAGTTGAGGTTCACATTTCATGCTAAATTTCCTCCATCACAGGATGTAGTCAACCAAGATCTCTTTGGGCTTCTGTCTTTCCACCACAAGGAATCGTATGGTGACATGGTGTTGCACTCCAGTGAACCTCTTCATGAATAAATGCTCCAACTGAAGGAATGTCTTCACTGATCCGTTGGACAGCCTGACATATCAATCAAATGCAATTCCTGATCAACTGCTAATGAACTTGCGGAATAATAGCTCTTTGTTACATCCGACAATCCAACAACTTACTCAGAAATGTGCTATATGCTAGCGGGGATTTCTGGTTCCATCGAACGTCTTGAAATTTGGTAGCACAAATCCCTTGGGGTATGATATGGAATCAAAATTCTGTGGGTAAGGACTACCCTTTGAAATTTATGCCCCTCCCTTAGATTGGGCTAAGGCTTCCCCCACTTTCTATTCAACTAACTGCTTGATATCCTTCTTTGGCACCAAACTTTGAATACAGTCTTTCCTCTGAGGCTCATCTCTATTGGTGGAGGCACCTTTTTTTCTTTCGTATGAAATATGTATAGTTTTGGGCTGATTGACCGTCGGAGATGCCATGTGCTTTGGCTGAGACTATCCATGCATTGTATCCATGACGGCTATAGTAGCAACCATCTCATCCATCCTTTTCTCCATTCCATTAATCTGCTCATCTCTTAGTTGAATGACCCTTTGCAGACCATCCATAGCATTCTCCTCACCAAAAATTGGAGCATCGTGCGTAGATGCAGCAGCCCTAGTCTTAACAACATTAATCTCCATGAACTCCTTATTGAGATAGTCGGTGAAATCAAAATCTTCAACCTCAATGCCCACTCCTCGTTCTTTTGTCAACTTTAAGATCTCAACTATGAGCTTTCTACTTTATCCTCAATTGATTTCTCCTGAACAAAATTAAGATCTGTGGGTCTTCCATAAACACCATCTTGCTCTGATACGGACACTGTAGCATTGACGGTAACAACATCTGGCACATCAGACCTACGTTTCATTCCATGGAACTACCCTACATGCTTATCAAAACGTACTGGTGTGGCACCCTTAGGTGCTCTTCATTGATGTTGATTCTTTAAAATGGAGTGTCTTAGCGGAGGCATTGGTGTATCGAAAAAAAGTATGCTCCCCACGGTTCAAACCAAATGCATCGGTAATAGGTTTCCTCCCATCACCTTTCTTCAGAAAAAGCTCATAAATAACTGTAGGTGGTACCTAGACGTGACTTGACCAGTTTATTTCTACAGATCTCGGGGCAACAGTGGTAGTATCTGAGATGGTGACAACGTTATCAACATGGCTTCCAAGCCAAAATCTAACTGAAATACAGGCTTGTGACACTTCTGTTGATATATGTAGTTGACGAATTGGTCTGAATTTCTTTAAAATCTCATTTTTCATCTGACGTGATACTACGCAGCCTACTCGCTTGAGCAGCTAGGCAACTGAACATTCTTCTTTGGCAATCAATCTCTAAAATATAGTACAGAATTGGGTACGGAAAGTGGTCTTCTCCCTCTCTTTACCATGACCATGAGAAAGTAGAAGAGCGGCAACAATTCTATGGAGGCTCTAACCTTAAGTTGTATCTGATAAAGGATGAAAACTACTCCCTCGGAGGACAGGAAAGGTCTCAAGAACTCTGAGTTCCTTCTGCTAAGGAATCTCATAAATAGGGGATAATTGTGTAACCTTGTCTTTAGCGGCCCTCCGGATCTTGCAGTTATGATTTCTCTTCTACGACTTGGTTAGTGTTATAGTCCTTGAACTAGAAACAATCTCAAATACAGATGACAGGTTAGCAAATGCATTATCTAAATCTTCTTCAATCAGAAATTCTTTTCCCTTAGTGGACAATGTGGTAGGCATAGTAACGGTAAACCTAGTAGTGGTAGGTGTAACAATTCTCCTTGTACTGGGGCATGAACGACCTTTACCTTCTTACAAGAAGTCCTGGCGACAGTTCAAAATGAATTCAACGAATTACTCTAGAACTTTTGTAACAGTAACTTTCATGATGACGAATGAGATCTTGCCTAGCACAAACTCAAACTCATCAAATCCTGATCTAAACTTGATCATCAGTGCAATTTTGCGGGCTTTATAGTTGGTAAGCAGGTTGCAAGAGAAAACGACAATAGGGAGTGCCATCATAGTAGCTTAAACAAAAAAAATTAAGTATTAGCCAATACCTCACAATTGTAGTGCAGGCACTAAAAATAAATGAAGTTTTCTCTTTGAACTTGACACATCTTCTTACTTTCACTTTATTTGATTTCATTTCTGAGTATTTAGATCTTTAAACTTTAAAACATATTTTTCTAGTTTATTGCTTTTTCATGATTATAACGTTAAAAGGGTTTAGATAAATGAGGGTTAAGAGACATAATAACTTGCCTCAATATGCAAGAAAGCAAACCAAACCCAAAAAAATAGGTAGAAAAAGGTGAAGTTTAGAGCCCAGTGCGGGATCAACTTCACAACGCACATCACCTAGGTGAAACTAGTTCACCAACACACCTATTGGAGTCGGACCCCACACAACAAGAAAAATTCTAAAGGACTTTTGAACAGCTCTGTTTAAAGGTGGTTAAACATATGGTCCTTGAATAAAAAAGAGTTGACCGTACTAGCCCAAGAAAGAATGGACAAAGCATGCCAATGGAAGAAAGATAATCTGATCAATGAGGGACATGAACATATTACTGATGTATGAAGACAAAACTTCTGATCGTAATGGAGAGAGAAATTAGCCCCAAGTGCAGTCACAAAAAATATGTCGATTGCCAAATTTGGAAAGTGTATTTAATTTAATATATATATTCTAATTTGAAAAGTAATATTTAAATTTAAAAAATATGAAACCAAACTAATCCCATATAGAAAATAATTTAAATAAATGAGCATAACATTGCAAGTAATGCATCTATCTCGAAAAATAAAGATGTTGCTTACTATTAAGGTTCAATTAATTAAACTAAACAATTTATGACATCTATTTTAGTCTGCAAAACTATTTATGTTGACCGATAAATTTCTCCTATCTAATATGAAAGATTAGATGGAGTTTAGTTTAAGTCCCCTATTGTTAATTACATCTTAAATTATTGAAGTCACCTAAAAAAATCTCGATTTAGATAAAAAATAATGTCTTCAAGAATTTTAAAGTTTAGGACTTTTAAGGTCGGACAAAGGAGTATCAAATGGGAAAAACTCAATTTTGGAACATTTATTTTGGAATCCAAAGGGAGAAAACCAGGGGATGTCATGGATCTTGAGGAGAACCTGGGTGACTTCCCAAGTTATCTAATGGTTTGGCTTCAATTCTAAGGTGGTATTATTAAATGTTTATCGTGCCAATTTTATTAATTTGGGCTTACATTTGCATGAAAAAGTCATGCAAATAGCCTGGAATATAGGAGGATTTATGTTGTGACAAACGATAACCTCGGAGCCTAAGGCGAGTTTGGGCTTAAATTGCATAGCAGAGCTATGCAAAGGCCTAAATATAAGGTGTGGATTTATGTTGCACTAGCCAACAACCTCAAAATCCTATAATTTACTTTATAATTTTAAAGAAAAGATTGTTGTTGTAGATCGGCTTGCTATTATAGAATGTTGTCCTCCTATACATTTTCGTCGTGCTACCAATATAGTTAGCTCCAAAATCCTCGTCGAAGTGACAGCTTTAGGTTTAAGTTTCAAAAGGTTTTATCATGTATGTTTCAATGTTTTTGACTTGTTATTATTCAAACATTATGGGGGGTCAAAGTTTCTTAGAGAAACGCCGGTTAGGATCCCATGGCTCCTTCATTCCAGAAAATTATTTTCTCTTCAATTTACTTAGTTTAAAAGAGTAGTCAAACTCATTTAAACTCGAGAGATCTCATTAGTAATTATGGGTTACATCATCCAATGGTCTCCCGTAAATTCAAGAGGACGTTATATGCTTTTTTGTTTTGTTTTACAAATCATGTTGTTTAATTTTGAAAATACGTTTTTGTGATGTTAATATTTGGTACAAATTTTTAGGTAAAATAAATAAATGCTGGTAAGAAAAATGTTGTAAAGTAAATAAGTAAAATTGCATTACATAAAATAAGTGTATATTGGGTCTCTACTACAGCTGCATAGTTAACCTCATAAAGCAGAATATATTTGCAAAAAAATTAATTAAATTACAAGGAAGTAAATGGAAGCATCCGGTATGAAAAACTCAGAAAAATTAGTCGTAGCAAAACACGAGTAAAAAGAAACCTATAGTAGCATGTGGAAGACCAGAACTGGGTGTAAGACATTGGTAAAGGTGGGGGCTCAGAATTGGACAGTGTGCTTCTTGACCCTAAGTGAGAGCTACTAACCCGATCATCTACGAAAGGCAGTCCAAACCTTGATCCAAGTGAATAACTAAGGACCTTTCTAAGTTTTCATTTTTTAAAAAAAATTAATTTTTTTGCATATAAAATTTACTTTATCATGCAAAAGAGGTTTTTGTTTAAAACATTTTGTAGAGTGGTTTAGTCCACATGTTAATCAATTCAATCAAGCCAGGATTATAAACAACCTGAGATTATTAGAGGCAATCCTGTTCTAAAGAGTTGTCAAATAGTATCATCGATCCTTATCCTCTCCTTTTATTTAAGGTCCTTAAGATAGGAGATACTATTCCAAAATCCCACATCATATCTCTCGTTCCAGCACAGATTAACATTATCATCATAGCCCTAGCTACCTAGACCTCAGACTTACACAAGCCCAAAAAAAATATCTTCAGTAGCTCACAAGGATTTAAATACCTTAGAGAAGACTCAAATCCTTGAGCATTGGGTGAACTAATGTAGGATAAGCACTGTAGGGTGCTTCTATTAATTTAAGTAAATTATTGGGTCTCGGGGCATAGGTTGGTGGGCCCCTAAAAGTTTTAATGGATGTTTTTTGGAATAAAANAGACTCAAATCCTTGAGCATTGGGTGAACTAATGTAGGATAAGCACTGTAGGGTGCTTCTATTAATTTAAGTGAATTATTGGGTCTCAGGGCATAGGTTGGTGGGCCCCTAAAAGTTTTAATGGATGATTTTTGGAATAAAGTATAATGAGTTCAACTGTTCTTCAAAATATCAAAAATTTTATAAAAGTATTTGGGGAACAATCCCTAGCAATTTTTAAAACCATTTGAAATGTTTTNTCAAAATATCCAAAATTTTATAAAAGTGTTTGGGGAACAATCCCTAGCAATTTTTAAAACCATTTGAAATGTCTCGAGTTCATCTGAACTTATTACATTGTTTAATTAATCATACAGTGTTAAATTTAGTTGCAATGAATTAATACAATTTGTGCTCAATGAACCATAATATTTCAACTATCCCATGAATGGGGTACTCATACATTTACTTGATATTTTATTCAAGGGTTATGTAAGTGGGCCCCTCAGAGCAAACTCAAGTTATTAAGGATCTTGTACCCATGATTAAAATTGGGCTTGTAGTGTTTAAAGATCTTCATGATTAATTAAGTTTTTATTTTCTAAATCTCATTACATAAATTTAAATATCAAGCCTAGCTCACTACTAAGCCCTTAAATCCAATCTTCACAGTAGATTTATAATGATTAAAATGTTGAATTAGAGGTACTTAAATTTTATCAAATGATCATGCTTATCATCTAATCACCAATTAGGGGCTTCAAATAAGAAAATTATCTTCTTCCTATCTTAAGCCCACAACCCTAGTATCATCAAATTAAGTTAGTTCCGAAACTCAATAATTTATGAAATTGCATTCTTACCCTTTATATGGAAAAGGTGACAAGTGGGTTTCTACCTATTAACACATCATGTTTCATACATCCAAAAAAGTCTAATATGATAAAAGTTTACCGATTTACTCTTTGACTTAACATAAAATTTATTTAGGGCCTCAAAAATCCTAAATTATCATTTTTCCCCTTGGGTTCTCCACTTCATTACTCATTAAATACAACTCAAATGGCTTTGAAATTTTTAAAGAACCACACTTATGGGTCAATTAAAATAGCAGAGAGCAAACTATGATATTTCCAATTTCTATTTATTTATATAACTATTTTAGCTCAAAGATAGGATTTTCAATATTGATTTATTTAACTAATTAATGTATAGTTTTTATTCATGATAAAATTATTAGAGGTTCACCTATGTTAGAGGACCACTTGTATCAAGTTTGATGATTTTTTTGAATTAAATTTTAATTACTATATTTATTTATTGATTTTTAGTGATTAATTAAATAGAATATATAATTTAATTTCAAAGATACTTTTTATATTTTTATTAAATCTCTATAAGTCCAAAGAACTAAGATAAATAAACTTTTCTTCTTTTTTATTTATTATAATTATTTTAATGAGAAATTAAGGAAAATACATTTTTAACATTTGAAAATACATAACTAAATTAAAAAAATAGGAAAAATATTTTAAAGGATCCCATGTGATCATAGAATAGTTTGGAACATTTTTAGGCATTTTTAGTTTTTTGCAATTTTTAATTCTTTTTATATATTCTTAAATCTTAAAATAGACCAAAAATAAACTATTTATTTTAATATATATATATTTTTTTCTAGATACCTCTACTCACAAGGAACACTTAAAACCACTTTTCATAATTTTTCTATTTATATTTTATTTATTTTAATTATTTCAATGTAAAAATCCCATTTTACCTGAAAAATAGACTTTGTGGTCAAATCAATTCAAATGGGTTTAAAATATTTACAGAGAGTTAAAATGATCATTATTTACATTGTGAGACCATTTTTGTGATTTTTTTAATAACTTTGTATTTATTTAATTTTTTATGATTTTTAAAACACTTATTAGGTAAGATAATTTACATAATTATTTAAATACATTTTATTTTTATTTTTTTTCTAGAGTTCTCTAACTACAGTGATCCTTCCAAAACAAATCGCATATTTTTCTAATTTTTATTTTAATTTAGATAATTATTTTAAGCAAAAATAGGAAACTAGACTTGAAAATTAGCGCTTTTAGGGTAAAACGGGTTCTCTGAATTTGGAAAAATATGAGAACATCTCTTACCACATGCAAAATAAGCTCTCCAAATTTCAAGCCAATATGATTAATTTAATTAAATATAATTAAAATACTTTCTGAAATGTTTAACTAATTAAAAATAAAATACATGCCAGATAATTTTTTTTGGTCCATAGTATTCTCTCTGTTCACTGAGCAAGATGTTATTTTTAATTTATTTTTATGACTTCTCTACATAAAGTTATGAATTTTTAAAGTTTTTGAATTAATTTAAATAAAAAATAACTTATTTTCGTACTTATTCACGCGACGACCAACTCAACCTATGACGGATCCAAAGCTATACGTGTAATGGTCCCATTTGATGTTGTCATTCGCATCAGCATTGCGTGACTCAACACTTTATGGTTCAGTCTTTCATCAGGCGCGATCCTAGCTGTCCAAACAATACATGTACAATCCAATGGCTCTGGTTATTCGTCCTTAACTAACCTAACCCATAAACCGTCCACCTTTTAGACCTAAGATCTCACTCAACACTCAACCAAATCACATGGGGTTTATTTCTAAATTTTCATCTAGCCAAGAAGAACACATCCTTACGGCTAATGAAGCATGAAATTAAGATCTCATTCACAAAGGCCTAAGCCAACCTCGGATTTGGGTGTTTTGATATGTACCTGAGCACAAGAGGTGTGACCTCGATATGGATGCTTCTGAAACTTCATTGTGAGCTGGCGCACCTCCTCTAAGTGTTATTTCAAGCTAAGATTGAGTCTGTGTAAAAACTCCTCCTACAGGCAGCACAACTTCGATCAAACTCACATGCAGAAAACTCAAGGTATGCGAGTTTTAGTGAGAAATGTCTTCGTTGGGTCTGAGGAAGCTTAAGTTTAAATCAATTTGGAGGTTGGCGGAGATTCGTGGCATGACCGTGGAGTTTTCTGTTTTGGGTGATTTTTGGGTTGAGAAATTGGACTCATGCAATGGGGGAGATGACTAAAAAATAATTGGATTGCAATTAGGAGGGTTTGGAGAAGCTCTGAAAGGAATTTGGCAGAGTTCCCCAAGGAATTGGATCAACTCCTTTACTAGCCGTAAGGGGAGGTGCCCAAGTAGCCATGGCCATGTTGGTCAGTAAGGAAATCCAGAGGGTGGAAAGAGTTGCCGAGGTGGAGAGCTAAGTGGTGCATTTTACAATTAGAGGAATTCCACATTAGAGAGTTTCAATTTTGGGTCCAAAGGTTGGGGGAGGCTCTTGGTTTAAAGCTTTCTGGTGACTAGACAGACCGGCCAGGATAGGGCTGGGGCATGCTTGGTCAGGGGAGCCAGTGGTGCTTAATTGTGATGACCTGAGGGCTTGGAAAGGCTTGTGGCAAAACTTCTTTTGGCTTAGACATTTTTAGTAAGAAATCCCCCAATTTGGGGGACCCTTGTTCCTTGGCTCACCTTGGTGTGCNGAGAACATCTCTTACCACATGCAAAATAAGCTCTCCAAATTTCAAGCCAATATGATTAATTTAATGAAATATAATTAAAATACTTTCTGAAGTGTTTAACTAATTAAAATAAAAATACATGCCAGATAATTTTTTTTGGTCCATAGTATTCTCTCTATTCACTGAGCAAGTTATTATTTTTAATTTATTTTTATGACTTCTCTACATAAAGTTATGAATTTTTAAAGTTTTTGAATTAATTTAAATAAAAAATAACTTATTTCCTACTTATTCACGCGACGACCAACTCAACCTATGATAGTTCCAAAGCTACACGTGTAATGGTCCCATTTGATATTGTCATTCGCATCAGCGTTGCGTGACTCAGCACTTCATGGTTCAGTCTTTCATCAAGCGCGATCCTAGCTGTCCAAACAATACATGTGCAATTCAATGGCTCTGCGTATTCATCCTTAACTAACCTAACCCATAAACTGTCCACCTTTTAGACCTAAAATCTCACTCAACACTCAACCAAATCATATGGGGTTTGTTTCTAAACCTTCATCTAGCCAGGAAGAACACATCCTTACGGTTAATGAAGCATGAAATTAAGATCTCATTTATAAAGGCCCAAGCCAACCTAGGATTTGGGTGTTTTGATATGTACATGAGCACAAGAATATGGATGCTTCTGAAACTTCACCTCATCTAAGTTTTATTTCAAGATAAGATTGAGTCTGTGTAAAAACTCCTCCTACAGGTAGCACAGCTTCGATCAAACTCACATGCAGAGAAGTCAAGGTATGCGAGTTTTAGTGATAAATGTTTTCATTGGGTCTGAAGAAGCTTAAGTTTAAATCAATTTGGAGGTTGGCGGAGGTTCGTGGCATGACAGTGGAGTTTTTTATTTTGGGTGATTTTTAGGTTGAGAAATTGGACTTATGCAATTGGGGAGATGACTACAAAACAATTGGATTGCAATTTAGAGGGTTTGGAGAAGCTCTGAAAGGAATTTGGCAGAGTTCCCCAAGGAATTGGTTCAACTCCTTTACTAGTCGTAAGGGGAGGTGCTTAAGTAGCCATGGCCATGTTGGCCAGTAAGGAAATCCAGAGGGTGGAAAGAGTTGCTGAGGTGGAGAGCTAAGTGGTGCATTTCACAATTGGAGGAGTTACACATTAGAGAGTTTCAATTTTGGGGCCAAAGGTTGGGGGAGGCTCTTGGTTTAAAGCTTTCTGGTGACTAGACCGGCCGGCCAGGATAGGGCTGGGGCTTGCTTGGTCAGGGGAGCCAGAGGGGCTTAATTGTGATGACCTGAGGGCTTGGATAGGCTGGTGGCAAATCTTCTTTTGGTTTAGACATTTTTAGTAAGAAATCCCCCAATTTGGGGGACCCTTGGTCCTTGGCTCACCTAGGTGTGCTAAGTTGATTTGATTAGCACCCTAGGAGGTTAACCAAGGTAGCAAAGGATTAGGCATGGGCTAATTTCAATGGGTTAAGCTAATTTGGGTCTTGGGTTCAAAATTAGGGTTCTCGCTTAGACTTGGGTTTGGGTTTGGCTAGGTTTTGAATTTGGGTCAATTAGAAGTTCAATTTGGTGTAAATATATTTACATGAGAAATTTAGGTGTCAATTGTGTTGGAATTTGGGGTACATGGAGTTTGATTTGGTAGAATTTGAAGTTTTGAGCAAAATTGGGGGTTTTTGGTTTAAATTTCATTTGAGTTAGGTTTGGGCTTGTGTCTAGGTTTATTGAGGGTTTAATTTGGTCTAGAGGTATCTCATGAAGAGCTTTGGATTCAAATTTGGGGAAATTAAATTAGTTATGAGGTTCACTTTGATGGGATTTAGGGACATGGTGAAATTGGGGATTTTGAATCAGGCTTATAATTTGAGTTTAAAATTTGATTCAATTGGGCTTCAATTTGGTTCAAATTGGGTTTAGACATGATGAAATTTGATTTAAATTTGAAATTAAGGAAGTATGAAATCAATTTGATGGAATTTGGGGGTGAAGTAAGGGAATTTGGGCCTTTAGAGGTAAAATTGGGATTTTAANCCGGCCGGCCAGGATAGGGCTGGGGCTTGCTTTGTCAGGGGAGCCAGTGGGGCTTAATTGTGATGACCTGAGGGCTTGGAAAGGCTGGTGGCAAATTTTCTTTTTGTTTAGACATTTTTAGTAAGAAATCCCCAAATTTGGGGGACGCTTGGTCCTTGGCTCACCTAGGTGTGCTAAGTTGATTTGATTAGAACCCTAGGAGGTTAACCAAGGTAGCAAAGGATTAGGCAAGGGCTAATTTTAATGGGTTAAGCTAATTTGGGTCTTGGGTTCAAAATTAGGGTTTTGGCTTTGACTTGGGTTTGGGTCTGGGTTTGACAAGGGTTTGAATTTGGGTCAATTAGAAGTTCAATTTGGTGTAAATATATTAAATGAGAAATTTAGGTGTCAATCGTGTTGGAATTGGAGGGACATGGAGTTTGATTTGGTAGAATTGTAAGTTTTGAGCAAAATTGGGGGTTTTTGGTTTAAATTGCATTTGAGTTAGGTTTGGGCTTGTGTCTAGGTCTATTGAGGGTTCAATTTGGTCTAGAGGAATCTCATGAAGAGTTTAGGATTCAAATTTGGGGAAATTAAATTATTTATGAGGTTCACTTTGATGGGATTTAAAGACGTGGTGAAATTGGGGATTTTGAATCAGGCTTAGAATTTGAATTTAAAATTTGATTCAATTGGGCTTCAATTTGGTTCAAATTGGGTTTAGACATGATGAAATTTTATTTAGATTTGAAATTAAGGAAGTCTGAAATCAATTTGATGGAAATTGGGGGTGAATTAAGGGAATTTGGGCCTTTAGAGGTAAAATTGGGTTTTTATTTAAAATTGGTCAATTTAGTCAAATTGGGTGCAATGGATGGCTAGAATTGGTTTTGGGGATGTTTGAAATGAGTTGGGAGGTTTTTGGAACTTTTTGGGGTATGAGGGGCACTTTGTTAATTTTAGTGAAGTTAGGGGTATTTTGGGAATTTTAGAAATTATGGGGTGTTTTGGGCAATTTGGTTGATTTGAAATGGTTTGGGATGATTTTTGGATAAAATTTAAGGATTTGGGTAATTTTTGAAAATTTAGGGGGCAATTTGGTAATTTTAGGAAAGTTTGGGGGCAAAAGTCCAAAATTGAGTATTTGGGTAGAATGGGATCAATTGAGGATGCTAATAATAAAATTACCCTTGTGGTGCTATGAGACCAAGGGAACTCCCATTTTGGATCCTCCAAGTGTTAGTCTTAGCCAAACCCTAGCCTAAGGTCAAGGGTTTGGGGGACCATCCACGTGAGCTTCTTAAAGAGTAAGGGATCAAGCTAAGCAAGTTTGTTTAAGATTTCTAGGTTATGAGTGATGGTGAGGGATTAAAGTGTGTGTGTGTGTGTGTGTGTGTGTGTAAGACTGACGAAGACAACACCACCCAGAGCTAACCCTAAGGCCAGACAGTCTTGTGGGACTCCTCCTGAGCTCTCCCAGCTTGGTTTCATCCTACTAAGTGCTAGAGGTCAAAACCAAACATGTGAAACTTCAAGAAGGGAAAAGAGGTGTTTAAAAATTCTATGAGTATGGCTAGTCCTCTAGGAATAGTCAACAGGAAAGTCCTATGACTATATCCTTGGCTTCTAAGAAAGAGAGACTAAACCTAAACAAAAAGTGAGGTTAACATTGATTAGGACTTGAGTTTGTGTTAGGTTTGGGTTGATATTTAGGTCATGTGAAGGTTCAAATTGGTTTAAAACATTGTCATAAGGAATTTAGAATTTGAATTTGAGGGAATTGGATTGGTCATGGGGTTCAATTTGATGGAATTTAGAGGTAGGGTCAAATTAGAGATTTTTAGCTCAAGATCAAAATTAATGTTTGGAGGATGTTTCAATTGGGCTCCAAGTTGNTATATATATATATATATATAATTTAGAAAAAATAATATTTTAATTTTTAAAAATAAAAGACCGAACTGATCTCATATCTTCAATAGTTAAAATGATCGAGCAACACACCAAAAGCAATATATCTACCTCGAAGGATAGATACACTGCTTAATAATGGCGCTCGATGAGATAAATTAAAGAATTTATGACATTCATTTTAGTCTGCAAAAAAAAACCATTTTTTATGTTGACTGATAAGTTCCACTATCTAATACGAAGAATTAGACAGGGTTTTTATTACTTGGGTTTTTAAAGCTCCGTATAGAGGCAAACCCTTATGGTTAATTACATCTTAAATAATCAAATTCACCTAAACATAATCTCTATTTGGATCAAAAAATATTGTCTTCAGGGAATTCAAATGGATATGACTTTTCAAAAATCAAACCAAGGAGTGTCAAATGGGGAAGGCTGAAATTTGGAAGAATTATTATGGAATCCAAAAGGATGAAAACTATGGGTTGTCATTAATCCAGAGGAGAACCTTGGTGACTTCCAAAATTAGCCTATGATTGGGCTTCAAATTTGGAGAGATATTATTAAAGGTTTCATCCTACCAATTATTATTATTTAGGGTTTATTTCTTGATGAACGATAACCTTGGAATCCTAAGACGAGTTAGGGCTTGAATTGTACAACATGATTGTGCAAATGCCTAAAGGTGTAGTGAGTATTTATGTTGCACTAAGCAAACTACCTTGAATTCCTATGGTTTGTTATTTAATTCTAGGGAAAATAGATGTGTTGTTGTAGATTCCTATGTTGTTGTAGATTGTTGCCCACAGAGTTAGCTCCAAGCTCCTCGATGAAGTGGCAAGCCTAAAGTCTAAAGGTTCAAAGTTTTAAATGACAAGTTTCAGTTAAAAATGGGTGGGTGGGTGATAAAGTTGATTAGAGCTACACTGGTTAGGACCCCACGATTCCCTTGTTCTGGTACCACTATATTTTTTTAAATTTACATAGCTTAAAAGAGTTGTTAAACCCATTTAAACCAAGGAGTTCTCGTTAGCAACGTGGGTTACTTCATCCGAGGGACTCCCGTGAATTCAAAGGGACATATTATGAAGTTATGTTATTTTTTGTTATGGTTTTGAAAATATTGTTTAATTTTGAAAAAAATATGATTGGTTTTGGAAAAGTTGTTTTTGTTTTGATGTCACATGCAGATTTGTTTCCTATTTTGCACAGCAAAGTAAACAAGTACAAGTAAGAAAGTGTTGCAAAGAAAATGAAATTTGCATTACAAAATGTAAATGTGTACTTGTGATCTTCTCGCACTCTAGCTGAAAGATTAGCCTTTTGCAATATTTATGATTTTGTAGGAATAGGAAAAATAAGAACAACAGTTGACAGTGTAGCTATCAAACTCCAAGTAATGTCTTGATGAGTCCTTAAAGATTTAAGTAGATGATTTACTTGAGCAAATAATAATAATTTCGATTGTCCTTCAAAAATATTCAAAATATCATAAAAGTGTTTTGGGGAGAAATCCTTAACAATCTTTAAATCCTTTTGAAATGTTTCGAGTTCATTTGGATATATTATGTTGTTCAATTAATCATCCCAAATTTTAAATTTAGTTTAAAATGAATTAATACATCCTAGGCTTAGTGAACCTAATACTTTAATTATTTTATGGGGAGGGTACTCATATAATCAACTGATGTTTCATTTAAGAGTTATGTGAATGGGTGCATTTAGAACAAGCTTAAGCCATTGAGGACCTTGTACCCACCGATAAAACCAGGCTTGTAGTTTTAGATGTGTTAATCAATCATGTCTTTCTTTTCTAAATCTCATTAAAAAATTTTAAATATCAAGCCTAGCTCACTAGTAAGCTTTTAACAATTTCACAAGTGAATTTGCAATTATCAAAATATTAATTTGAGTGGGATATAGTCATATCAAAAGATCTTACTATCATCTAATCACAAATTAGGGGCTTCAATTGAGACAATTATTATCTTCCTTCCTTAAGCCCACTACCTTAGTAGCATCCCACTAAATTAACTTCCAAGTCATAATAATTAATAAAATTACTTATCATGAAAAGGTGGCAAATTGTTTTCTAGGTTGATCCTAAATTTTAATTAAGGCATCAAAAACCCCAAGTTACCATTTTTGCCCCTTAGGCTCCCCACTTCATAACTCTACAAATATAACAAATTACTTTGAAATTTCTATAGTACCCCTCCCATGGGTCAACTAAAATATCAAAGAAAATGTGATTTTTTATAATTTAATTTAATTTAAATAGTTATTTTTAACTCAAAAATAAGAATTTCATTATTATTTTATTTAACCAATCAAAGTAAATTTTTTGTTCATGAGAGAATTATTGGAGGTTCACCTAGGTTTAGAGGATCACTTGGACAAAATTTCATAATTTTTCAAATTATATTTTATTATTATAATTATTAATTGGTTTTTAGAGATTTAATTAAAAATAAAATATGTTTTAATTCCAAAAATTACTTTTTATATTTTTCTTAAATCTCACTAAGCCCAGAGAGCTCAGAGAAACAAACCTTTTTTGTTGCAATTTTTATTTTATTTATTATAATTATTTTTAATGGAAAATTAGATAAAATACATTCTTAGCCTATAGGAAATTATAATTAACTTAGAAAATTTTTTTACAAATATTCTAATGAGTTCCATGTGATTAGGAAGCATTTAGGAACACTTTAGACCATTTTTATATTTTTTGCATTTTTAATTATTTTTAATTATTTTTAATTAAAAAATAGGCTAAAAAAGTATTTATTTCAATAAAAATTTTAGTTTTCCTAAATGGTCCTGATCACAGGAAGCTCATAAAACCACTTTTCATAAATTTTCTAATTATATTTAATTTAATATAATTATTTTTGTACAAAATGTCATTTTATTTAGAAGATCAACTTCAGTGATAAATATACTGCAAATTGATTCCATATTTTTACAGTGAGTTAATGTGATTATTCTTTACAATTTGGAGTTGATTTTGTTAATTTTTTAATAATATTTTAATTAATTTATTTATTATGAGTTTTATACCTTTAATTAACTATAAAATTACATAAAATCATTTGAATACATTTTATATTTTTCCTAGGATCCTCTGATAAGGGGAAACCTGCCAAAATTAATCTCATAATTTTTTGATTTATCTTTTTGTTTATAAATTTATTTTAAACAAAAATTACCATCTAGGCTTGAAAATTAGGGTGTCAAAGATAGAGATGCTCTCGAACCTGAAAAAAATTAGAGAACATCCCTATTAATAAGAGGAATCAACCCCTAAAATTTTAATTCATGGTGATTAATATTTATTTAACTAAAATTAAAAGACACCAGAGAGTATTTCATTAATTAAAAATTAGAGACACATAAAATAAATTTAATTTTTGTTCTAAGTTATTTTCCTCTATTCACTGAGCAACATGAAATCTTTTTTTTTATTATTTTTATAATTTCTCTATGCAAAGATATGAATTTCTAATGTTCTGGAATTAAGTAAATAAAAATAACACATGCACTTATTACTTAAACACGTGGCTGCTACGTCATCCATAGCTGCTCTGAAGCTTCGCGTGGTGCTCTCTTGTTTAATACGACCTTCCACTTTAGCACCTTACTACCCTGAGCTTTATGTTTTATTCCTCCATCTGGCATGATCCTAGCCGTCTATCTGATACATGTGTGATCGGACGGTCCTGCATCATCATCCCCAATGGCCATAACCCGTGAACCGTCCACACTAAAATCTTAAGATATATCTCAATGCTAACCAAATCACATGGGGTTTATTACTACACCTTCATCTACTAAAGATGAACATAGTTATATGGTTATGTGCTTATGAAATTAAATTTTTTTTTCAGAAATGACTGAACCGAGCTCGATTTAGGGGAAAATGTTGTATACATGTGTAAAAGAGATATGGCCTCAAATGGATGCTTACAGCTTTAGTGGAGTCTAGCAAAACTTCTGTAAGTGTTTCTTCGATCTGGTGAAAAGTCTAGTGTAGAACTCCTCCAACAGCTGGTGTGGCCTTGGTCTTGAGCTAAGTTATAGTGGCTAGGAGAGGGGGATTTTTGTGTGAAACTTACTCTTTTGGTTTGGGGAAACTCGGGGATAGTTCAATTGGAAGCTTGGTGGAGTTTGGAGGAGTGATACAAAAATGCCTTGTAATTGAGCTCTGAAATTGGGCTCAGGTAGTGAGGAGGATGGCTGGAAGATGATTTGATTGAGTTCAGGGAGTTTAGAGAAGATCTGGTGAAAATTTAGGAGGGTCTTCATAGGAAATTGAATGACCTCTCTCTTTCGCCGTCAAAGGGGTTTTGATTATAGTGGGAGCCATGGTTGTCACCAAGGCAAGCCAGGGGGTAGAGAGGACACTTATGAGGAGGAATAAACAATGCAAGTGACTAATGGGTTGAACCATCTCATAGAGTCCTAATTTTGGGTTTGATCCATTTAGGACCTCTATGGCATGGTGTTTTCTGAGAACTAAGGCCTTCCGACCATGGCTGAGCTTGTGGTTAGGTGGGTCAAAGAAGCCATAAGGTTTAATTTTGATGGTTTGTGGGCTTAGGAAGGCTAGTGGGAAGAGTCCTTATGGTTTAGTCAAATTTAGGAAGAAATCCCCAAATTTAAGGGACCCTTGGTCCAAGGCACTATTAAGCTGGTTCTTAGGATCTAGTTGGAAGTTGTGATGTTTAGGGTTGGGCTAAACCAAATGGTTCAAGGTGAGTTTAGGGCTTGGGTTCAAAACTTGGGATTTATTATCTAGAGTTTGGATTTGGCTCAACTGATTGGTCAATTTGGTTTAGAAAATTGTCATGAGGCTTTTAGGATGTCAATTGGATGAAAATTGAAAGGTTGCGGGGTTCAATTGGTGAAATTTGGATTTTTGAGCTAATTTGGAGATTTTGGTTTGGGTTGGCTTTAGGTTAGGTTTGAGCTTGGGTCTAGTCCAATTGAAGGTTCAAATTGGTCAAGCAGAATGTTGTGGAGAGTTTAGAATACAAATTTTGGGAAATTGGATAGGTTAGAGAATCCAATTTGATAGCATTTTGGTTTAGGGTCAATTTGGGGAATTTGGCTTAAGCTTGAGATTTAGGCATGAAATTGGGTTCAATTGAGCTTCAAATTTGTTTCAATCAAACTTAAACTTGACGAATTTGAATTTGGAGTTAAAATTGGGGAAATTTTGGATCACTTCGGTGGAAAATTATTGTTTTAGGGGACATTTAGGGATTTTGGACAAAAGGAGTTAGTTTGGTCAAATTGGATTCAATGGAGTGGTCTAAATTGAATTTCAAAACATTTGGAGTGATTTTGGACATTTTTGGAAATTTTGGGGTATGAAGGGCATTTTGATAATTTTGGGGACTTTGGGCGTATTTTGGGAATTTTTGAAAATTTGGGGTGTTTTTGATAATTTGATTGATTTCAAATGGTTTGAAATAATTTTTTGGATAAAATTGAGAGTTTTGGGTGAATTTGAGAAAATTATTGTTTTAGGGGTATTATGGTAATTTGGTGAAGTTTGGGGTAAAAGGGTCAAATTAGAAATTTGATAAAATTGAAATCAGTTGAAGATGATACTCATAAAATAGCCCTTATGGTGCCATGAGACTAGAGGAAATTCCACTTTGGATCCTCCGTATGCTGGTCTTAGCCAAACCCTAGCCTAGAGCTGATGGTTCATGAGTTTCCAAAAAGAGTAAGAGATCAACTAAGCATATTTGGTTGAGAGTTAAAATTGTGAATGTTAAAGTTTCATGTGTGTATGTGTGTAGACCTGACCAAGACCCCACCACCCAGGGTTAACCTTAAGGCCAAACAGTCCTATGGGGACTCCTCTTGAGCTCCCCCAAATTGGCTCCATTTACTACGTGTCAAAGGTTAGAATCAATATGTGAAACTTCAAGATGAGCAAAGAAGAGTTTTAAAATTACTATTGCTGAGGGTTCCATCACTAGTACTTTAGGAATAGTCAATAGGAAAGTCCTATGGCTAGATCTTATACTCCTAAGGAAGAAACTAGACCTCAACCAAAAGTAAGGTCAGCATTTTCTAAGTTATCAAAATTATTTGTTTGAGGTTTGTTTAAAGTGTTCAGGTTTGTTCATTTTATGTTCCCTTTTTTATTTGTTTGTTCAAAGTTTATTTAGGTTATTTAAAATTCAAGCTTAGTGTTATTCAAAGCTATTTATTTTTTTAAGGTTGTTTGAATTTATTTAAAAGTTATAAAAGGTTGGCTTGATGTTTGAATTTATTTAAAAGTTATAAAAGGTTGGCTTGAGGTGCTTAAAGTTTATCTTACAATTATTTCATTTGTTCTAAAGTTTTCTGAGGTTGCTTAAATTTTATTAAATCTAATTAAAATTGGTTGAAGTTGGTTAAAATAAGTTAAAGTTTTTAAATTACATTGAAGTTTGTTAAAGTTTATTATGATTTGTTATAGATTGATTAAATTTTGTTGAAATTTATTAAAGTTTGTTAACATTCATTTTTTTAGGTTTTAGTTTTGAAAGATTTTAATATATTAAAATTTTACACTTCTTAAGCTATTCCTTTTTGTTTTAGGTTTTAGTTTTGAAAATATTTAAATTATTTTGTACAACTTCCCGATAAAAGACAGTCTTCTTCGGAGGTGCATAGTAGGCAGCGTCTTCATGGATGGCTACCTCATGTACTGAGAAAAGTTGCAAATCTCCTTTGATGCAGTGTTCTTATTCTTCCTCGTAATATTTGATGCATTGGTGCAATGATGACGGGACCATATTATGCTCTTAAATCCATGGTCGACCAATAAAAGTTTTGAAACAGGTTCTGCATCGATGATATGGAACTTAATGGTTGTTACTAGCTCTCCAATTTTTATGAGCAACGTAATCAATCTAAGAACTCTTTCATTTTTCAGATTAAATCCTTTTAATATCATCTTATCAGAGGTAAGCTCCTGAGCATCAATGTCCAAGTATGCTAATATCTGTAGACTCATTAGGTTGAGTGATGCTCCTGCATCTACCAAAACTCTGGAGAGTATGAATCTGCTGATCTTGATGGAAATATATAGCGGTCAGTTGTGATTAGTAGTACCAAGCAGCAAGCCCTCATCGGTAAAGGTTACCCCAGGTTGTTCCTTTAATTAACAAACTTCATCCGAGTATGTGTTGGCCAACTAAGCTAAGTAAACTTCTGGATCAAGCAAAGCCTTGACCAAAGATTCCCTCTTCTCCTTTGATCGGATCAGAGCGTCGTAAATGCTTATTTTGGTTGGAAATCTCCTAAGATGAGCTATTACTTTATAATCCACTTTACAGAGACCCCCAATTTTCACTTGATTATGTATCTCTTCCACCGGCGGAGATGGAGGCGGCTCTTCTCGAGTGACTATTTATTTTCCTTTTTCTATTGGAGCCATTCTCGGGGGTAATACATTCCCACTCCTCAAATTAACATCTATAATATCTTATTATTTTGACATTGTAGCCAACTCCTCTAGTATTACTTCTAAATCTAAAAAGTCTAACTTAATGGAAATCAATGTTCCTTAGCATTTAAAGACTAGCTTCACACTCCTATAACTGTTATAACCAATGTTATTGATATCTTATTCATTCTCATTAGCACATTCATCGGACTTTAGTATGATTTGAGGATCATTTTGAGAATCAAAATTAAGGTTAGATTGGTCATGATTAATTACTTTACAATTAGAGTCAGTCAAAGCGTAGCTGAAATATCAATTCTCATATTCAAAAAAACCCGGAGGTGCAAAAAGATAGTCATACAAAGTCAGTGGTTTGAGGAATTTCTCCCCTGAATCTGAATCAACCAATCTAACGGAGGCAGGCCCATCCTACCCCTTGCACTATTGATCTTCACTTCATGCACAATCTCGTTCTACCTTTTCTTTGGTTGTGGTTAATCCTCCAGTGTAATCTCCATCTTCGGTCTTGCAGGCTGCAAACTTCGAGTGAGGGCTTGTGCTGCGCGTTCTAAATTTGGTCAAGCATCTTCTTGGATGATCGACTCTAGACTATGCTCCAACTACTTTCATCTGAATATAGATCTATCAGAGTGAATGGCTTGGCCAAAAATCATATTTACAAAACCTCTTTCTGGTTCTTGTAAATACTTTTTCACAATTATTATATTTCTCTCTTTGAGATTCCTCTTGAGCCAATCTTTAAAGCTGAAACAACCCTTAATGGTGTGTTCAAGTAATCTGTGGTAAGGGCAATAATTGGGATGATCCTTATTATCAACCTCTTCTAGTTTTATTAGCTTTAGCAATCTGAACTCAGGTTTCTTCATCAATTTTCTGAACATTATTGGCACGAATTCATCATTGAAGGAGTATACCCTGTTCAACCGATTTGTAAATGTCGAACCTTGCCTGACATTTGCTCTATACTGTCCCCTTTGAAGCTATTGCTGGCCGAACTCGTTGTATTGTTGAATCTACTACTGCTGATGAGACTGAACATGCTGTGATGACTTCCGGGAACCCTGAAGAGATTGCTCAGCCTGAATCCTCATTGGCTAAGACTCAGGGAAAAATGACTTTTTTTTACCCCTCCAGGTCCAAAGATTTCATCTTTATTTCGGGCACCAAGGTGCCTTCTTTATACCCTCTCCCATAATCTAATTCAGTAAAAACCAATACTAACTCAAACTATGTACTTCAGCTGCAAAATCTGGCAAAGAACAGAGAAAGCCCACCAGAAGGTTTCATGTGCCCTGGCGGGTGGCAAGTTCTATCTGAATACTACGACGGTAAAGCTTCTGATGAGGATGCTAAACTCCAAGAACCTGTTCAATCGACCGGTGCCACCATCCCAAGTTTCTTCTCAAATGTCCTAATTTCTCTGGACTTTTGAACTTTTTCCAAAGTTTCCACATGTTTGACCTCTCCTTGGAGACTACTAACCTTGCTGATTAGTTTCTCAAATAACTTAATAATAAGTGCCTTTAGCATGAAGGCTACTGTACCATGGATACTTTTGAGTAGAATCTCAATCACATGTTGTTCTTGTAGCTGAGGTTCACATTTCATGCTAAATTTCCTCCATCATAGGATGTAGTCAACCAAGATCTCTTTGGGCTTCTGTTTTTCCACCACGAGGTATCCTATGGTGACATGGTGCTGCACTCCAGTGAACCTCCTCATAAATAAATGCTCCAACTGAAGGAATTTCTTCACTGATCTGTTGGACAGCCTGACATATCAATCAAATGCAATTCGTGATAAACTGCTAATGAACTTGTGGAATAATAGCTCTTTGTTACATCCGACAATCCAACAACTTGCTCAGAAATGTGCTATATGCTAGTAGGGATTTCTGGTTCCATCAAACGTCTTGAAATTTGGTAGCACAAAGCCCTTGGGGTATGATATGGAAAATTCTGTGGGTAAGGACTACCCTTTGAAATGGATGGCCCTCCCTTAGATTGGGCTAAGGCTTCCCTCACTTTCTATTCAACTAACTGCTTGATATCTTTCTTCGAAACCAAACTTTGAATACAGTCTTTCCTTTGAGGCTCATCGCTATTGATGGAGGCACCTTATTTTTTTTCGTTTGAAATATATATAGTTTTGGGCTGATTGACCGTCGGAGATGCCATATGTTGTGGCTGAGACTATCCATGCATTGTATCCATGGCAGCCATAATAGCAACCATCTCATCCATCCTTTTCTCCATTCCATTAATCTATTCATCTCTCAGTTGAATGACCCTTTGTAGACCATCCATAGCATTCTCCTCACCAAAAAATTGGAGCATCATGCGTAGATGCAGCAGCCCTACTATCAACAACATTAATCTCCATGAACTCCTTATTGAGATAGTCAGTGAAATCAAAATCTTCAACGTCAACACCCACTCCTCGTTCTTTTGCCAACTTTAAGATCTCAGCTCTGAGCTTTCTACTTTATCCTCAATTTCTTTCTCCTGAGCCAACTTAAGATCTGTGGGTCTTCCATAAACACTATCTTGCTCGGATACGGACACTGTAGCATTGACGGTAACAACATCTGGCACATCGGACCTATGTTTCATTCCATGGAACTACCATACATGCTTATCAAAACGTACTGGTGTGGCACCCATAGGTGCTCTTCATTGATGTTGATTCTTTAAAATGGAGTGTCTTAGCGGAGGCATTAGTGTATCAAAGAAAAGTATGCTTTCCAAGGTTCAGACCAAGTACATCGGTAATAGGTCTCCTCCCATCACCTTTCTTCAAAAAATGCTCATAAATAACTGTAGGTGGTACTCTAGGACCCAGACGTGACTTGACTGGTTTATGTCTACAGATATCGAGGCAACGGTGGTAGTATCTGAGATGGTGACAACGTTATCAACATGGCTTCCAAGCTAAAATCTAATGGGAATACGGGCTTGCGACACTTCTGTTGATTTATGTAGTTGACGAATTGGTCTGAATTTCTTTAAAATCTCATTTTTCATCCGACGTGATACTACGCAGCCTACTCGCTTTAGCAGCTAGGCAACTGAACATTCTTCTTTGGCAATCAATCTCTAAAATATAGTACAGACCTGGGTACGGGAAGTGGTCTTCTCCCTCTCTTTACCAAGACCATGAGAAGGTGGAAGAGCAGCAACAATTTTATGGAGGCTCTCACCTCAAGTGGTATCTGATAAAGGATGAAAACTACTCCCTCGGAGGACAGGAAAGGTCTCAAGAACTCTGAGTTCCAAATGCTGAGGAATCTCATAAATAGGGGGATAATTGTGTAAACTTGTCTTTAGCGGCCCTCTGGATCTTGCAGTTATGATTTCTCTTCTATGGCTTGGTTAGTGTTACAGTCCTTGAACTAGAAACAATCTCAAATACAGACAACAGGGTAGCAAATGCATCATCTAAATCTTCTTCAATCAGAAATTCTATTCCCTTAGTGGACAATGTGGTAGGCACAGTAACGGTAAACCTATTGTGGTAGGTGTAACAACTCTCCTTGACACCGGAGCGGTAGATCTGACAAGCATGAGAACAATGAACTTGACATGTACTGCGGCATGAACGATCTTTACCTTCTTACAAGAAGTCCTGACGGCAGTTCAAAATGAATTCAACAAATGGCTCTAGAACTTTTGTAACAATAACTTTCATGATGACGAACGAGGCCTTGCCTAGCACAAACTCAAACTTATCGAATCCTAAACTAAACTTGATCATCAGTGCAATGTTGTGGGCTTTATAGATGGTAAGCAGGTTGCATAAGAAAACGATAGTAGGGAGCGCCATCATAGTAGCTTAAATAATAAAATTTTAAGTATTAGCCAATACCTCACAATTTTAGTGCAGGCACTAAAAATAAATGAAGTTTTCTCTGTGAACTTGACACATCTTTTTACTTTCACTTTATTTGGTTTCATTTCTGAGTATTTAGATCTTTAAGCTTTAAAACATATTTTTCTAGACAAAACTTCTGATCATAATGGAGAGAGAAACTAGTCTCAAGTGCAGTCGCAAAAAAATATGTCGATTGCGATGAACCCAAACTAATCCCATATAGACAATAATTTAAATAAATGAGCATAACATTGCAAGTAATGCATCTATCTCTAAAAATAGAGATATTGCTTACTATTAAGGTTCAATTAAATAAACTAAACAATTTATGACATCTATTTTAGTCTGCAAAACTATTTATGTTGACCAATAAATTTCTCTTATATAATATGAAAGATTAGATGGGGTTTATTTTAAGTCGGGTTTTTAAGTTTCCTATAAGGGCAAGCCCCTATTATTAATTACATCTTAAATTATTGAAGTCACCTAGAAAAATCTCGATTTAGATAAAAAATAATGATTTCAAGAATTTTAAAGTTTAGGACTTTTAAGGTCGGACAAAGGAGTATCAAATGGGAAAAACTCAATTTTGGAACATTTATTTTGGAATCCAAAGGGAGAAAACTAAGGGATGTCATGGATCATGAGGAGAACCTTGGTGACTTCCCAAGTTATCTAATGGTTTGGCTTCAATTCTAAGGTGCTATTATTAAATGTTTATCATGCCAATTTTATTAATTTGGGTTTACATTTGCATGAAAAAATCATGCAAATAGCCTGGAAGATAGGAGGATTTATGTTGTAACAAATGATAACCTCGGAGCCTAAGGCAAGTTTGGGCTTAAATTGCATAGCAGAGCTATGCAAAAATCTAAATATAAGGTGCGAATTTATGTTGCACTAGCCAACAACCTCAAAATCCTATAATTTACTTTATAATTTTAAAGAAAAGATTGTTGTTGTAGATCGGCTTGCTATTGGAGAATGTTGTCCTCCTATACATTCTCGTCGTGCTACCAATATAGTTAGCTCCAAAATCTTCGTCGAAGTGATAGCTCTAGGTTTAAGTTTCAAAAGGTTTTATCATGTATGTTTCAATGTTTTTGACTTGTTATTATTCAAACATTATCGGGGGTCAAAGTTTCTTAGAGCAACACTGGTTAGGATCCCATGGCTCCTTCATTCCGGAAAATTATTTTCTCTTGAATTTACTTAGTTTAAAAGAGTTGTCAAACTCATTTAAACTCGGGAGTCTCATTAGTAATTATGGGTTACATCATCCAATGGACTCCCGTAAATTTAAGAGGACGTTATATGCTTTTTTGTTTTTTTACAAATCATGTTGTTTAATTTTGAAAATAGGTTTTTGTGATGTTAAGATTTGGTACAAATTTTCAGGTAAAATAAATAAATGCTGGTAAGAAAAATGTTGTAAAGTAAATAAGTAAAATTTCATTACATAAAATAAATGTATACTGGGTCTCTACTACCGCTGCATAGTTAACCTCATAAAGCAAAATATATTTGCAAAAAATTTAATTAAATTACAAGGAAGTAAATAGAAGCATCTTGTATGAAAAACATAGAAAAATTAGTCGTATCAAAACACGAGTAAGAAGAAACCTATAGTAGCATGTGGAAGACCAGAATTGGGTGTAAGACATTGGTAAAGGTGGGGGCTCGGAATTGGACAGTGTGCTTCTTGACCCTAAGTGAGAGCTACTAACCTGATCATCTACGAAAGGCAGTCCAAACCTCAATCCAAGTGAATAACTAAGGACCTTTCTAAGTTTTCATTTTTCTAAAAAAAATTAATTTTTATGCATATAAAATTTACTTTATCATGCAAAAGAGGTTTTTGCTTAAAACAGTTTGTAGAGTGGTGTAGTCCACATGTTAATAGGGCTGTCAAAACGGCTCGTTGTTCGCGAACAGCTTGTGTTTGGCTCATTAAGAAGCTCGTGTTTGGTTCGTTAATTTTGTTCGATAAGTTAACGAGCCGAACACGAAATAAGATGTGTTCGTTCGTGTTCGGCTCGTTTTGGCTCGAAATACTACTCATCAAGTTTATATATATAAAGTAGTATATTTAAAAAAAATCTAATTGACTACAAAGCTACAAAGATTTATAATCAATTAAAATATTGATTAAGAAAATAGAGTAAAAATTATTTAATTAGATTCAAATGATGTATTAATATAAATAATAATTTTTAAATCTTGCTCAAACCCTTATTGTCTTATGACTACATGGTTATGATTGTTCAAAGGACTCTTTGTTCGTGAACAGCTCGTGTTCGGCTCGTTAAGCAAATGAGCCGAACACGAACACACTTTTTGAGCTCGAAATATAAACAAGCCAAACACGAGCTGAGCATGGCTCGCTCGTGTTCAGCTCGTTTACACCCCTACATGTTAATCAATTTAATCGAGCCAGGATTATAAACAACCTAAGATTATTAGAAGCAATCCTGTTCTAAAGAGTTATCAAATAGTATCATCGATCCTTATCCTCTCCTTTTATTTAAGGTCCTTAAGATAGGAGATAATATTCCAAAATCCCACATCATATCTCTCGTTCTAGCACAGATTAACATTATCATCATAGCCCTAGCTACCTACACCTCAGACTTACACAAGCCCAAAAAAAATATCTTCAGTAGCTCACAAGGATTTAAATACCTTAGAGAAGACTCAAATCCTTGAGCATTGGGTGAACTAATGTAGGATAAGCACTGTAGGGTGCTTCTATTAATTTAAGTGAATTATTGGGTCTCAGGGCATAGGTTGGTGGGCCCCTAAAAGTTTTAATGGATGATTTTTGGAATAAAGTATAATGAGTTCAACTGTTCTTCAAAATATCAAAAATTTTATAAAAGTATTTGGGGAACAATCCCTAGCAATTTTTAAAACCATTTGAAATGTTTTGAGTTCATTTGAACTTATTACATTGTTTAATTAATCATACAGAGTTAAATTTAGTTGCAATGAATTAATACAATTTGTGCTCAATGAACCATAATATTTCAACTATCCCATGAATGGGGTACTCATACATTTACTTGATATTTTATTCAAGGGTTATGTAAGTGGGCCCCTCA